>JASDQU010310018.1:51238-76600 GCA_032191745.1 Picea mariana | reverse complement strand
ATATTGGCTCATTACCCCTTAATTGGGGCATATTATATTAGTAATGTTATTTTATTTATGTCGGCTTTAGGCCATTAGTTGTAATTATACCTCCTAGTATCCTATATATACCAAGGAGACATTTTAATTTTGAATCATCTTGTACTTGAACATTTAAGTGGGGTAAAAGGAGGTTGCCCCCTCGAAGAGGCTTATTATCTAAAATTATCTCTTTTTCAAGGCGTTGAGTACTTTTTCTGAGGTTTTTCTATGCTATTTTGATATTTGGTTCTTAACACCAATTCTTTGGCTACAACCAGAAGGAGGCTACAACCCACTATGTTCTCCAGCTACAACTGGAAGGTGGCTACAACCACCTATCCTTGCCCTGTCCAACCTCC
The DNA here is from genome assembly GCA_032191745.1 of Picea mariana. Lineage (NCBI taxonomy): Eukaryota > Viridiplantae > Streptophyta > Pinopsida > Pinales > Pinaceae > Picea > Picea mariana. The sequence goes on along the minus strand of JASDQU010310018.1, from coordinate 76,220 downwards.
CTGATGTATAAGTAGAATGATGGAACCATTGTCACACTATCACTATGTGATATAGTGTTGTAAACATCTACCAATCAACTTGCACCAAATAACATGCACCAATAACCTGAACCATGCATCAACTTGTACCTCAACTTGTAATCAACTTGTACAATAAACAAGTGCATCAACCATGCACCAACCTATACCAAACAACCTGTAATCAACCTGTTCCATAAACAAGTGCATCAACCATGCACCAACCTATACCTCAACTTGTACCATGAACAAGTGCATCAACCATGCACCAAACCTGTACAAATAACCTGTCACAACAATATGTCACAACAAATTGTCCAAACAACCTATCACAACAACCTGTCTCATCAATCTTATCAACCAAATCAAATCTACTCACCAAGACAACTCTCAAATATGTGCATCAACCAAGCATAACACAACAACTCATAATCTTCACCAAGATCAATATGTGCTTCTAATTATACAAGTATGCTACATCATCCATAAACCATGTGTCAACAATACTACTAACAAGTTCCTCCAACCATGTACCAAGTATGTACCAATCATGTATCAACTACTCATAAAATATGAATCATCAATATGTACCAACATCATCAACTATACACCTCATGTATGTGCCAACTCATCAACTACTTGTCTCAATCATGTACCCAACATGTACCTTAACCAAAAGCTCTCATCAATTTCATCATCCAAATATGATTTGTAACTCTGTAATAGACCTGGTGTATATGATCACATAACTGCAAACCTTGCTTAACTTTAACAACAAGAGACTAGCATTTTCATCAAACGTTTCTTTAGTCTCACATGACTAGTTTTGGATTAGTCAACAACCCTAACTTGAAATAATCATAACTATGTACCTGTAATGAATAAAGATATGAAACTGATACACAATGTTCTTTAGTGTGTTTTATGCAATTCCTTCAGGTGTCACTACTTGGAACCTCTCAGAAGAGGAGTTATAGAAAAAATGACATGCCTTGCTGAATTCTAGCTTATTCTAGAGAGAGACCTTATAGAGCGTGCCCCGCACGGAATATTTGTTGAATCAATCTAAAACTGTTACAAAACATACTAAACACTTTACTCTAACCAACACATTTTGTCTTACTAAATTTGGATATGTTATGAATAAGTTTTGACATTTTTACTCGAAACACCTGTTTTAGACTAGTTTCAGGAATAGCCACAAACCCTATTTTATATGGACTGTAACTCCAAAAATAAAATGACCCACAAGATGAATGTTTTACCACAGATACTTGGATATGTTTCCTCAATGGCCTAGCAATTTCACAGTCTAAATCATTCTAGAAAAAAAGTTATTGCGAAAATGGTGAGATGACCTGTAAATAACATACCTTCGAAAACATCATCAAAAGAATTTATCCTCCCTTGAATTCCAGCCTTCTTTTCTTCACCTTCCCTATGAAATTCAACTTAGATATCCTTTGGTTACCTCATCCACCTATAGATCTTCAATATTCTCAAGTGTGATGTAAAATGAGAGAGACTTGCCTCTTATTTATACTCTCCATCTTTTAGGTCACTTAACCCATTTCTAGGTCACTTAACCTATTTCTAGGTCACTTAACCCATTTTCCATAATTAGAAAGTTCTTCATTACTTTATCATTTAAATATTCCTCCTTGACTTTGTCACCTCACTTTATCATTTAAATAATCTTCTTTGATTTTGTCACTTCACTTTATTGTTTAAATAATCCTTCTCGACTTTGTCACTTTACTTTATCATTTAAATAATAATTTCTTCTTTGCAATCTCTTTGACTTCTTTGACCTTTTGGGGCTTCAAGCCAACATATGAGGGTCCTCCAACTTCGTAAGAACATAACTCTCAAACCGTGAGGAGTTATGTGACATTCCACATACCACCAGAAATGTAATGACATGTACTATCCATCTACAATAGTGTTGAATTCAAATATATCAAAACTCATACCATTATCCATCAAAAAAAATTGGGCCCATTACCCAAACTTGGGTTCTCCAACTTCTCATGGCCATAACTCTCTAACAGTGAGGAGTTATGTGATGTTCCACATACCACCAAAAATGGAATGACATGTATTATATATATAGAATAGTCTTACCTTAAAATATATTAAATGTTAAGAACCAAATATCAATATAACATAGAGAAACCTCAAAATAAGTACTCAACGCCTTGAAAAAGAGATAATTTCATGTAATAATCCTCTTCGAGGTGGAAACCTCCTTATACCCTACACAAATGTCCAAAAATAAGATGATTCCAAATGGAAATGTCTCCTTGGTATATATAGGAGACTAGGAGGTACAATTACAACTAACGGACTAAAGATGACATAAATAAAATAACATTACTAATGTAATATGCCCCAATTAAGGGGTAATGAACCACTATTTAGGGCTTAAAATGCCCCTCCCCTTGATACAAGTGTTTTTCGCAACGCTTGAGTAACTATGGATGCTTCTGTATAAAATACTCATCTTCCCAGGTGGAATCTTCAGTCGATAGTTTCCTCCATTTAACGAGATACTCTAAAATGGATCTATTCCTCAGCTGGTGAATTCTTGTGTCAGTGATGGATTCAAGATCCAATATGATTTTTCCTTCCTCGCCAAGTTATGGAAATATAGTTTGAACTGGGATCTTGTCACCTATAACCTTCGTTAAGAATGAAACATGGAAAACTGGGTGTACTCATGAAGATACAGGCAACTCTAATTTGTATGCCATAGTACCAAACTTTTGCAACACCTTATCAGGGCCATAGTACTTTGGTCATAATTTATTATCCTTCTTGGCTTGCTTGAGGGACATCTGTTTGTATGGTTGTATTCTTAAAAACACCCAATCCCCTACTTCAAAACTTCTTTCACTACGATGTTGATTTGCTTGTTGTTTCATGTGATTATTTGCCATGGTCAGGTTTTCCTTTAATATTTGGAGAACTTTTTGTTGATGCTCGATGTGATCTTCCATTGCTTGAACCTTAGATTTTTATTTTAGAGAAGCAATGATGGAAGGACGGTGTGCAATTCCAATAGTACCTTTTGTTTGAGTTGGGATTTCTTACATAAATATAAGCGATCTTTGTACCATAGTGAATCATTTTTCCATGTAAATGTATATGATGCACTAGAATCCTGCTACAACCTTTGAATGAGAGTCCACACTTTTTCGTCAATCTTCCATTCATCCCTTTCTTATATTATCCAATCGGGTTGGATGATCGAGATAGAACAGAGAAAGGCCTCAACATATTCATCCTTTCTCGAGAGTGCATCCACCACACCATTTATCTTCCCTTTTTTATAGACTATTTCAAAACCATAACCCAATATCTTGGTCACCCATCTTTTTTGTTCTTCTGAAGATAGTTTTGTTCCAAGAAGTATTTAAGACTATCATGATCTGTTTTGACCTTGAAGTGCCTCCCTATTAGGTAAGGATGTCATTTCTTCAATGAATGTAGTATTTCCATCATTTCCTTCTCATAAATGGGTTTGTGTAAGTCCTTTCCCTTGATTGTTAGACTTTAAAAATCCAGGGGCCTTCCTTCTTGCATTAGAACAACACCAATTACATTTCCCAAGGCATCACATTCCACAATAATGGTTTTTGTGAAGTCTAGAGTGGTCAAGACAGGAGCTTTTCACATCACCTCTTTAAGTTGTTCAAAAGATTTGGTTGCCTCTAGAGTCCATGATAATGCATCCTTCTTAGTCAGTGCCATTAAAGGTGCTGCTATTCTTCCATAGTGCCAAACAAGCTTGTGGTAGTAACCTGTCAAACCCAAAAATCCTCTAAGATTATTCAATGTTTTGGGAATCAACCAGTCCATCATGGCCTTAATATTGTTAAGGTCTACCTTGACACCTTCATGAGATACAATATGACCCAAATACTCTACCTCATTCTCCCCAAAGAAACATTTGGATGGTTTGTCAAATAGTTGTTGCTCCTTTAGTAGTTGTAGCACCTTGTCAAAATGTCGCACATGATCCTCCCAAGACTTGCTATAGATTAGTATATCATCAAAAAATACTAACACAAATTTTCGAAGTAAGGGATTGAAAATGGAATTCATCAACCCTTGGAATTTGGAAGGTGCATTTGTAAGGCCAAAAGGCATGACCAAATATTCATAATGGCCTTCATGAGTTCAGAATGTTGTTTTTGGGATATCTTCTTCCTTCATTCTAATCCGATGATACCCTGAATGAAGATCCAACTTTGTGAAATAGATTGCTCCATGTAGTTCATTTAATAATTCATCAATGAAAATAATGATAAACTTATCTTTAATAGTGATCTTGTTGAGCTCTCTATAATGTGGACACATATGCCATGAGCCATCTTTCTTGAATACCATTACCACCGGTGCAGAGTAAGAACTTTGGCTAGGTCTAATAATGCCATCCTCTAAGATTTCTTCAACCATGCGCTCAATTTCACTCTTCTGGGCATAAGGGTATCTGTATGGCCTGATGTTAGGAGGAACACTCCCAGGAATTAGGTGAATATCATGATCATAATTTTGAGTGGGTGGAAGACCTTTGGGAATATCTTCAAATACTTTGAAATGGTTATCAATGATCCCTTGGAGATCTAAGGGAATAGATGTCTTAAATGTTTGAATATCTAGTGAGCATAGTTATGCAATTACACCTTTATGCCCCTTTTTCAAAAGGTTTGTCATGCCATTGGAGCTTACCACCTTACTGATTTTCCTTGTGATACCTCTTAACTCAATTTCTTTTCCTTCCAATGAAAATTTCATGAAAAGTTCTTGAAAATTAAAATCCATTGTTCCTAATGATTGTAACCATTGGATTCCTAACATGACATCAACACCACCCATGGGTATAGAAATCATTGGACTATTCATTACATATTCCCCCATAGTAAGATTGATATTATTGCATTTTCCTAAGAATTTGATAGTTCCTCCATCTGCAATCATTACTTGAAACTCTAGTGCTGGATATACAAAGAAATTGAGAGCTTTGGCTAATTAATAATGAATGAAATTATGAGTACTACCAGAATCAATTAGGACTATTACCTTTTTTCTTTTTGATATATCCTTCTATCTTGAGGGTTTGAGGAGTGCTAATTCTATCCAATGCATTACACGATATCGTGGGAGTCAACTGTTCAGAAGAAATCAATCTACATTTTCATCTTGAGATGGTTCTTGTTATTGTTATTGTTCTTCTTCCTCTTCACAATCTATGTAGAATAATTTCTTCTCACCACACTTATGTCCCTTACTGTACTTGTTGTTACAATTAAAGCATAAACCTTTTGATTTTCTTTCCTCCAATTGTTGAGATGTTTTAGAAGAAGGAAAATTGTTCTCTTGATAGATGTTAGGAGTGTTCCTTCTAGTAGCCATAACCATATTTTTACTTTCAACATTTCTTGCCACCCTAAATGCATTCTCTAATGATTTGGGTTCCAAAAAACAAACCTCATGTTGAATGTTATCCCTTAAAGTTACTATGAATACATCAATCAAGTGCTCATCTAGAATATTTGTTACCTTTATATTCAATCTTTGGAAGTTCTCAATGTGCTCTATAGCTGAACCCTTTTGCTTGAGATTTATCAATTAGATAAAGAAGTTATTGCTCCTTGTATCCTCATAGTGTGCTATCATTTCTTTCATGAAAATTGTCCAAGTGATGAGTGATTTGTGAGAACAAAGCCATCAATACCACACAAATTGATTGGGTTCTAAATATAAAGAAGCAATTTGTTCCTTTTGTGTATGTGGCACATTATGTAGATCAAAGAATTGCTCCATCTGAAGTATCCATGTGATTGGGTTCTTTCCATCAAACTTCCTCAGATCGATCTTAGAAAAGTGGTTGGTCTTCAACCCAAAGTTAGAGTTTCTCCATTCTTGATTCATCTTCCTTGTGTCCTCATCATGAATTTCATGGGATACATTTTCACTTTTAGGTGTCCTCTCTAATAGGAAATTTTTCAATACATCAATGATCTCCCCTTTTAAACCATCCATCATAGTATTTATTGCCTCCAACTTATCTTCTGTTGAATCCATCATCTCTTGTGGTTCATCTTTTGTTACTGTCTTATTTTGTAAATCATTTATGTCCCTATGCATTTCTTCATTTTCATCAAGAGTCCAAGTAGAATTGTCTGGAGGCTTATTTGGTGTAGAAGTTCCCTTTTTTGGTGGCATGTTGGCCAAGTATCACTTTAAACCTTCATTTTGAGGTGGTTCTGCTAGACAATCTTTCTTTTATTGTATCTCCAAAATTTCGTCCCTTTTGGGTATGTGTTTTTTTTTTTGTATTTCTTTGATATTTCTTCTCTGTAATGCTACATGTCTGATCAAAATTGGATGTGCCAAGTAGAATTTATGGTAAATTCCCCACAACTTGCTGATTTTTGGCCTTTCCAAGAGATATCACTTGTATAGCATGCCCCACAAAACTTAATTGGTATAAAATTATGAAACTTGTACCAGAAGTACTATAGACTATCCACTATCCAAAGCAACTAGTCTCACTCAAATTGGATACTCAAGAAAGAAGTTATGATTTGTTTACTCGGAACACTTGCTTGAGACTAGTCAATAGGATTAGTCAAATACCCTATATTCCACAGGGTGTATCTACAAATGTAAGATGAACCAGAAGATGAAATGTTTTCCATAGATAACTTATTAATTTCTATGAATATTCTTTATATTTTAGGGTTTGAAACGTTATAGAAATTGTTTTATAGAGAAAACGGCGTGATGACTCAATTCAAGATGATTCCAGAACCCTATCTTCCATAGGATGTATCTCCTAAATTATAAGGCCTCAGGAGTTGAAATTTTAACCCAACATACCTTGATCCATCTACTAAATATCCTCCAAAGGGGTCCTTTTTAAACACCGTATAAAAAATGTTATAGCGAAAATTCCAAGGTGTCTCAGATGTAGCAGCAAAACCCCAAGACCTTGAGCTCTGATACCATATGTTAAGAACCAAATATAAATATACCATAGATAAACCTTAGAATAAGTAATAAATACCTTTAAAAATAGATAATTTCAGGTAATAATCCTCTTTGAGGGGGAAACCTCCTTATACCCCACATAAATGTCCAAAAATAAGATGATTCCAAATGAAAATGTCTCCTTGGTATATATAGGAGACTAGGAGGTACAATTACAAATAATGGACGAAAGACGACATAAATAAAATAACATTACTAATGTAATATGCCCCAATTAAGGGGCAATGAGCCACTATTTAGGGCTTAACATTAAAAATCATACCATTATACATGAAACAACCATAGGTCCATTACCCAAACCTTTGTGCTACCGGAATTCGCTACAGGACTTTCTCCAAGGGTTGAAATCAATGACTAAGGGGTTGACATCAATCACTAAGGGTTGACATCAATATACAATACCACTCTCCAATAGTTGACATCAATGACAACCAACAATCCATACCAACTATCCATCAACCTAAGCCAATTGTCTGACAAGAAGCTTAAATCAATGTGAAGGAAAAAACAGAAGAAAAGATTGTGATCAACCAAGACATGAATTCAGAAGGACTACATCACAAAGAGGATCGTTTACTTCCAGGTATCAAATTTTTTTTTATGTTTATTTTTTTACATGTAATAACTTTGGACATAAATCTGTAGATTGTAGAACTTACGAAAGAAATGTTCAACCAAGAAATGTTTATTCTCCCCCCCACAATATTGAATATTAAAAATTCCACAACTATGGGCACATAGATCATGATTATAAAAGCATGATGAAGTCTTCCATGAAGAAAAACAACGATAATAGGTACAATAAAGTTTGGAGAAGAAAGAAAGAACAAAAAAAGAATAAAAATGAAGAGAAGGTGAATGGAGAGAAGGTAAATGAAGTACTCCCATAGATCATACTCCTAGGATTTGCAGTAGTGAAAGATCACGATGAATCTACAAGAAAAGTGGAATATGACTCTGTAACAAGGCAACTTCATCCATTGTTCTAAGCCATCTGGCTTGGAGACCCATAGTAAATGTGAATGTTGAAGAGGGGGAGTAACACTTACATATTAGAGAACTATATTTTGAGTAGTATGAAGTATTTTTTTTTTATATTTTGAGAAGGAAGATTCAGAATGACCCGATGGAAGAGAGTATACTAGTAGACATATTTGTTTAAGCTTGAGAAGTAGGACTATGTAGTGATTAGTTGCAACTGATCTGGATTTTATGAGCATAACAAAATGAATACATATTATTAAAAGATACTTAACACAAAATAACAAAGATACAATAAAACTGGTTTTCTATTTAATAACGAAATAAGTTGAAACTGTAAAATGTAGTGGAAAAGAAGATTGCTAGAATGGTGGTGGATTATCACTGAGAAGAGATGTGACGGATGCACTCATTCACAAGAAGATGATTACAATGAGGCTCTGAAGGCATTTTTTACAATAAACTGTAATGTCACAAACCCTAGACATCCAAAAAACCTAACCCTAGGAGATGAAGCAACAAAAGTCATGTGCACCCCGTTTGAGTTGTAAATGTGTTGAACCTGCACATAATATATCTAGCTAAACAATAATACACACATTTGCAGAGATAATTTGAGAAAGAAGAAGAATGAGAGAAAGAATGAAAGAATTATCATTAACTGTATTCCACACTCAAAGAGTGAATAATTTACAATAGATATAGGATACATGAGTAACTAATGAGCCATAGTGGTGGTCTAGAGTGATATGGACATACACTAGCAGTTACAGGAGTAAACTGCCACCTAGTCTATTCTCGTAGATAGTTATGGGAGTGAACTTCCACCTAGCTGAGTTAACTAGTCAATTAGTCTTCAATTAACTGACTGAACAAAGAGTAGTGAGGACTTAACATAGGAAATCAAGGGTAATGTGCCAGTCTGGTGATGATCCCAAGGCATGTGCACATTAGCTAGTGATGATCCCAATGTTTCATGGTGACAAAACCAATGCATCATCTAAACTCAACTCAACTAGTCAAACTGAAGTGTTAACTGAAAGAGAATATTCTCTAGGTGGAATATTCTCCTCTAAAATATAGGAGACTAGATAATGACTAATTATGACTAATAAAAAAGGAAAAACCTTATAAAAAATAAATCCTAGGTGTGTTGAAGTAACTCCAACACCCCCCCTGAACATCACTATGGTGAAAATAAAGAATGGGTCCCGGCAACGAGGCCATGTTAGGTACCCAAATACAAAAGATACACTGAAATAAACGAGGAAAGAGGGAAAAAATCATGGGAAAAAACCTCCCTCAAGGTACAATGTATGTAAAAAGAAAACTTGAGAAGGAACAAAAAACAGTTTCTAAGCAACCCTGTCCTTTACTCCAAGAAGATCTCGCAACAGTGCAAGTTTGTGCTCGTTGAAGATTTTGTTGAAGATGTAGATGTCTGAATGGATCTGATGAAGTATATGCACCATTGATATGTCCACACATATCCACTTTATCTTCTTGTAATGAATAATATCCAAATAAAGTTTGGATGAAACTTTGAAAACCGTGCGATCGTTTCCGAAAAAATGCTAAAATTTTATTGATTTTAAAAAGATCATAACTTCACTTTCTGGACTCTATTTCGGATGATTTGTTTTTTAAATTGGATATTTTCCCAAGAGGAATTCAAATGTCCAATTTGTTGTCTACAAATTGGGATCAGAAAATATTAGAATTGAGTTTGATGTGCGTGGCTCCCTTTTTGTCTCCTGAGATGCATGCAATGTGCATGGAAAAGTGTCTGCATGTGACTCCTGAGATGCATGACATATATCTTCCAAATGAATTTTAGAAAACAAATCTGAAATGGAGTAGACATCATATTCAATTATTGGAATACAAATTTGTGAAAATACTTTTGTAGAAGACTCTTTAGAATAAGAGATTTGATCTTCTGATGGTTTCTGTTTTGGCTCTATCTTTTCAACCCCCTGCATGCAATCTTCAAAATATTATTTATTCCCAAATAGAACCTCCAATATGGTCCATAATTCATTTGGAGTGAAGTATTATGTGACATCACATACTTGGTGGAGAATTTCAGGATAAAGAAACAAGCAAATAAATCCTATGGCCATATCTTGTCTATTGAGAAAGCCATTTTTCTCATCGGTGGAATCAGGATCTACTTCCATTGCCATGGTTATTTGGTATAAGCCTCTACTTCTGAGAAGAAGTAGAATATTTGGCTTCCACTCCAAATAGTTATGATGCGTGAGAAGTATTATCAGTGAGTAAAACATAAATTCCATCTTTTCTGCGTTCTTCAATCTTCAGTACCTACAAAAAATAATTTGGTGTAGATTTTGCTTAGCAGTCCACCAGCTCTGATACCATGTAAATGTTTTGAAAATGCACATAATAGATCTAGCTAAACAATAATATAGACATTTGCAGAGAGAATTTGAGAAAGAAGAAGAATGAGAGAAAGAATGAAAGAATTATCATTAACTGTATTCCACACTCAAAGAGTGAATAATTTACAATAGATATAGGATGCATGAGTAACTAATGAGCTATAGTGGTGGTCTAGAGTGAATTGGAAACACACCAACAGTTACAAGAGTAAACTGCCACCTAGTCTATTCTCTCAGATAGTTACGGGAGTGAACTGCCACCTAGATGAGTTAACTAGTTAATTAGTCTTCGGTTAACTGACTGAACAAAGAGTAGTGAGGAGTTAACTCAGGAAATCAAGGGTAATGCGCCAGTATGGTAATGATCCCAAGGCAAGTGCACATTAGCTAGTGATGATCACAATGTTGTATGGTGACAAAACCAATGCAACATCTAAACTCAACTCAACTAGTCAAACTAAAGTGTTAACTGAAAGAGAATATTCTCTAGGTGGAATAACCTCTCCTAAAATATAGGAGACTGGATAATAACTAATTATTACTAATAAACAAGGAAAAATCTTAGGAAAAATAAATCCTAGGTGTGTTGAAGTAACTCCAACATGGGTAAGTTACTACATCAACTTCCCGGGGTCATAATGTTTGCATATGATCTCCGTTTGGGGGGCACGATAGCTTGTTGGAAAGGTATCATTGAGGAGATTCATTTTGGGGTCTCAATCAAAGCCTTCGACTATCATCATGAAGCTCTATCCCAAAAAACCTTCATTTAGGCCTCAAAATGGCCCCGGAAGTTAAAAAATGCTAAAAATAATAAATTACCAAAATTGCTAGAAAACTATTTTGAGCCGGTTGGAAAAGGTGGGTGGCCACCGATATCCACCTGGATCAATTCTCCCTCCTTAAGAAGCAATGGTCTCAATTGCGTTGATTTCCTCCATCATATGAGGAAATTTCTGTTGAATTTGGCCTCGGGTGAGCCACATTCATTTAGTTGATAGATCAATCAATCGACTAAATGAATGTTTCTCTTTTAGTAGTTGGAGGAATTCATCTAGCATGGTTTATGAGATGTTCTCATGTCTTCATTGTTGGTTTTGTCCGAGATGATGCTTCTAAAGAATTTGATTTCTTCCCTCATTAGTTTGTCTTCATGTTCTGTGTTGGGATATGTAGTTCGAGCACCCTTCTTTTGATTTTCTAGTTCTAGAAAATTTTTCTTGTTAGCTCTCGAGCATGTTACTACATGGAGGTTCTTCAAATTCAAAATGTCCTATTTTGGCATTGTATGTAAGAGATTGACATTTGTTTTTTTCATCAAAATTTTAAGTACTATTGGATAGTATTTGAGTGAGTGGTCTCCTACTCCACAAATATTACAGAACTTGAGATCATTTATGTCTTTGATTGGACAATATGGACCGATGTGGTCATCCTTCCAAAAATTGAAGCAGTAATATAGTCCTTGACCTCATCCTCTGTTGAAGTTACCTCGTCCTCCTCATCCATGACCTTGGTATCCTCCTCGACTATGACCTCTTTATCCATTTCCACATTTGTTGGCATTCTGGTCAACTGTCTATGTTTGATATATTGAGTGAATGTTTGTTCGATATTTTATATTCATCTGACATTCTTGTTTCAGGTGATTATTTTCCTCACATATGTGACACCACTTTGGGCACATATTTCTTAGCTTGTGTGGGCAGTCCTTCGTGGGGTGATTTGTCACCCCTTCACATATATTGCAAAATGTTTCAATATGGATTCAGAGGACTGTAGGGTCTAGTGCATCGTTGAACTTGGAATAATCATTTGTGTGGCCTTCGTTGGAACAAATTGTGTGCCATCATTCATTGCAGGAGATTGACATGTTATTAATTAGTTTCTATAATTATGCAAGTTTTTCTTCTAGTCATTTTTAGATAGCATATGAAGTCGAAATTCCTTCATCATCCATTTCTATTCATTGTGATTTTTTCAACATTTCTTCGCATGTCGAGAGATAGTCAGTTAGAGTCAACTTGTCAACTTTTCGAATAGTGAAGTTACTCGAATAGTGGTACTCAATTTTTTTGTAATATGCCTATTATGTACCATTGTACCAAAAGTTTCTCGTCGATTGCGTAGGGGATTTGTATCAAAATATATTTGAACCTTTTAATGTACTACTGAACAGTTTCACCTAGGTTTTGATTGATTTTTTTCAAGTTTTGAGCCATCAGGTGATTGATGTCTTGTGTATTAAATACTTTGAGGAGATTTTGTTTTATTTTTTACTTTGATCATTTTTTATTGTCTGTGTAGTTCATAAAATAAGTAAGGGGTTGAGATCGAAGTGCAACACCAAATTGTGCCATTTGTTTATCTTCATCTGTTATTTCAGTTGCTTCCCAATTTTTTTTACAAACAAACCAATTTCATTTGGAATCCTCATCTCCTTTGTATATTGGAATGTGGTTGAGCCCCATTCTCACTTTCGTATATTTTGTTATGGTTGGGACTGTTACAAGGATTTTTGTCGAAGTCTACTGGGAATTTGAGCTATTTGTTTGATTCAAAGTCATAATATTTGACTCGATCGATTTAATCTGCTACCAGTCTTCAGGAGGGACGTATTCAATTGCTAACTAAGATTTCTCTTTTCTTGTACTTGGGACATGTGTCTGGCAATATTTGTCTATATACTCAATGAATCATCCTCTACAGGGTCGCATCAATTCAATATCATTGTCTATTAATTTTAATCTTCTAATAATATATTTGGTAGGGAGACAAACTCTGTGAGGTCTCTTACATGAAGTACAATATCTTCCAGTCGATTTTCTTGTGCTTCAATGAGCATTGTATCTCTTATCTAACCAACATTGTTTTTTTCAGAACCACACCCTTGGTGAATTTGTATCTACATGAAGTCTTTGGTTGAGCAAGTGTGTAATACACGGGATAGGACTTCTTGTAGGAGAAATTTGAACCACGGGTCCCAAATTTTTGATCTCTATATTGACTTGGTCATCTTCTTTCTAGGCACCACTTGCTGCCATGCTCAACTGCAAGCTTATCCTCCTCTCAGGAAATGTTGGGGAAATCTCAAGGGATTATCCAGTGATCTGCCATTATTAGATAGGTTTTGTGTGATATTTTAAGGGATCTCTCTCATTTCACAACTCTTCTTCCCTCTTTTTTCTCTTTTCTTGCTCTAGTTTTTGTATGTCCATTGAAGGTTTGTGGGTTTGTGTTCAACATTCAAACTTCACACTTGAATAAGTTATCTTCCTCCCGACTTCTAAAATTTTTGACTTGGGTGTGATTCGACTTCAACTTTGACTTTATACCATCTCACAGATCATCCAAGCCCCAATGTCAGATCGAATTACTCGCGGTCAATGGTGTTACTCATTTCTTCAAGAAGTATTCCCAAGATTCTCTAGTATTTTTGCAATTAGATTCCAAGAACCATTCTCAGTCATCTTGTCTTTATTTGTCAAGAGGGGTTGATACTCCTACTCCTTTGTCTAGGAGAAATTTGTGAAGTAATGACGAAACAATGAAAAGAAACCCGTCATGAAATTATGTATAAAATTTGTTCTTGATGGTTTGGATTGACTCGTTATCTTTGATTGTTTTTTCTTCAATGCAGTATTTCACAATCCTCTCAAACCACTTGTGTAGGTTTATTCTTCCTCCATTTATGATTTTATGTATCAATTTCTCATCAAGAGTTAGTCTGTGCATTATACTAGCTGAGATATTCGTAAAGTGACTCTGGAATAGCTTCCATAAATTGTTCCTGTGTCTTCGAGAAGAAGTGAGTGGTAATTTTGTGCTCCCACCATTTGTGTATGTCTTCCAAATTTAGCATCTATGTTCCTTTTTTATGTATTCCTGAGTTCAAAACTATCGACAATGGAACCAATGTTGTATTCTGAGAGGAAGTACGAGATAATTATTGATAGATCCTTACATAGAGAAACACATACTATAACATTATATAGAAGAACATATCATCATATAGACAGACATAGACAAGAGGTGAGAGATCCATCAAAGATTTTTATTATATTTAGAATATTCACTTCTATTACATTCCATTATATATATATATATATATATATATATATATATATATATATATATATTATGTTACCAGTTGGTTACATTCTTTAACCGTCGAGTTGGTTGACTCTAACTGACTATTCGAGTAACTTCCTAACCGAATACTCCAATAGAATTAATAAGTTGACTGAAGGGTATATGTTGGAATAGGGGTAGACCCAGGGTTCAATGCTACAATGATGCACCAACAAAACCCTAACTACCAGCCCTTTCGACAACACTTGCGAAGCAGATGAAGTCTCACCCGAGGTAGAGGCAGGGGTGGTTGCAAGAATCAGGTGTCTGCAACCTTAACTGAGACACAGATATGTGATTATAACACTTAGAAATCACCTAACATAGATTATTCATCAATATTCAACCCTTATGATACTTCGCAAATAGCACAAAGAATCACAGTATGTACTTAGATCTAAGCTAATTCAACACTTAGCCACAATAAGATAGATTAGATTTGGCAGATCAAGCACTAAGCATCTTACATACCAGATCTAACATTCATTCATATCTCAGAAGTACAAAGCATAAATAGATCTATCTAAACACATCAAAGCACTTAGCAAAGGAAGAGACCAACACATCAGGTAGAGGCACATAGCACAACACACAGATTTACCATAGTTCACCCCCACCTTGGGGCTATGTCCACAAAGTCTTCTTCTTGATTATATTTAGTTAATAAGGTTACAACACAAAGCCATCCAAATCCCTCTTTGCATAGGACAGAAGATCTGCGCAGCTCGCTAGATCCTTCTTCCTTGCATTACATCACTTAGCTTCCTATAGCAACCTCAAAGTAACTTGCACTTAGCCTTGCAAACCTTACAGAATTCACACGGAGCACTTATTAAACATCACATAGATGCACTACCAATTGCACTAAGCAATCACACCTACTTCACATCTACTTCATATTTATTTATACATACAAAATTGGGCCTAAGCGTGGGTAAACCCATGGGCCGACATCCCTTTCCCATTACATTATCCCCAAAACCCAAAAAGGACCCAAAAAGGGGTCTAACTTCCATGATTTCCTCTTCATGTTGCGCTCCATATTTGACAAGCTGTCGAAGTCTCAAAAACAGTCAAATATGACCAAGTGTTCCTCAAAACTTAGTCAAGGTCAACAGGCCCCCAACACTCACCTGTGACTCATCCCGAGTCACTTAGGTCTAGGTAACTTTGCCTCAAAGGTCTCGAGCTTGGCTCGAGCTGCTTTGACTTGTCTCTGTGCTACTTCTTCTTGCTCAGTGAATTCCTAAACAACCACTTCAATGATAGTTCCTTCTAGTTGCTTCTCGACTGTAACAACTACTTGTTCTAGTAGTGTTCCTTGGCCTTCAATGTCTTCAAACAATAGGTAGGCCGCCTCCTGGCTCGACTAGAGTTTTTGGGTGACTTCCATCACTCTGTTCTGCATGGTAAGAACGAGTTGTTGGGTATTGCATTGTTCCTGGGATCTCTTCATCCTCTTGATGGGTGACAAGAGATTGAGCTATGCCTGCATTGTATCTATGTGCTGCTTTGCTTCCTAGAGTTGGGACTCTAGTTTTTTCAACTCTGGGTCTTTAGATATTTGTTCATATATCTGCGCGCTTCTGCTACTTAGCTGTTTACATTCTGTAACAAGTGTTTTAATCCTTTCAACTATGGTTTGAGCATTTAATTATTGTTGGTCGTGCACTTCTTGTGGAGTCTGTGGTATGATTTGAAGCTCTAATTCCACGACCCTTTGTTGAATTTGTTGAATAACTTCAACCAACTTCATCACTTGGTGCTCTATGATCTCTTCAACCTTCTTCTCTAAGCCGGTCACAGAGAGAAATGCTTTGTTGACTACTTTTTCAATTCCTATCTGCTTTGCAAGCAACTGCTCTTTCTATTTTTGGATCTTCTCTCTGTCTTCTTCAAATTTTGCTTGGAGAGAACTCTTCTCTTGTTGCGTAGCTTGGCATTGTTCAATAATTTCCTCTTGTTCTTTCTTTAGGGACTGGGTGGCCTGCACTTTTTCTTCCTGAGCATCTTGAAGGCATACTTCGACTGTATCAGAAATCTTCCAGAGATGAACTGATTCATATCCCACTTCTGTTGTTCCTTTTGGCAGAGGTGCAGTAGAGATTACTCAGCTAGACTAGAGTGCTTGATGTACTCCTTGGAGCGCGATCACAATTTGGCTATACATTTTTTCCTGCTTCAACTCCTAATTCTCTATGATTTCCTTTGAAGCATCACTGACCACTGCAACAATGAAATCAAAGTCATCCAACATGTGGGAAGTTCGCATCTTGGTTACAGGGGTTCTTGGTTTCTTTCTAGAGGAAGATTTCATGTGAGACCTTCCTTTTCTTGGATGAGTCTTCTTCGTCCCCAGGTGGTGGTACTTCGACTTTCTGTTGTTCAGTTTCTGTACCTTCTTCGTCATGACCTTCTTCATCTGGTGTAATGGAAGCCATCCTTACAGATAGGCTGTTAACGTCCTGGACTTCTTCAGTCTTCTTCATCGTCTTTTCTTTCTTTGTCTTACTGGGCCTAGGTGTATCCTACGCAGTTCTGGGGCTATCGATGTCAGACATTTATGTGGGGTTTGCTAAAACAAGGAGGTCCATTGACCATTCCTTGGTGATTTTTTCCAGGTCTTCGTCTGTCAACTTATAATAGGACTGAAGTTGTTCTTGGTGCTCATCAACACATGGGGTTAGGTATATAAAGTGGCAGTCTGCATTGAACTTTATTAGAGGTCAGAATCTCTATAAATTGTTCGGGTTTATGTGAGCTTCACTCCTTATGGTTGCTTTCAATTGGTTATAGTATGCATGGAAAATGACATTTGATTTCCATTGCTTGCTCATGTCATTCGAGTACCATAATTTACTGAACTTCATAGCTAGTGGCTCAAATGGGTCAAGGTCCGAGAAGGTTGCACCTTCCAGTATCTCCCATGCAACAAACATGATTAGAATTAGTAGCCAGCTAAAATGGAATTCATGCCCCTGATCCTGGGCTCTTCTATAGTCAATCTCCAGTTGATTCACCAGGTACTTCACCCAGTTCATCTGTAGTCCCTCTGCGCACTTTCCTACGAGGTCAACTACAAATCCAGATACTTGTGTTAGTCGATTCTTGCGTACCAACTTCCCTGAGATCAGTTGGCATGAGAGGCGCACTGTGCCACTTTGAATAGAAGCTACCTTGTAGCCTCTCGTGCCTTTCTCAACATCACCATAAGCTTCTTTGATCTTCTGTGCAAGAGCATGGTCTTTGGTCTTTCCAGGATATTACTCATGGGGATCAGGGCCCTGTAGGCTAAGCCCGATGATCCTATTGATCAGTGCTAGATCAACATTTATGTGATGATCTAACCATAGGTATCCTCCGTGGTAACTTGCTAGCAACAATTTTACACAAGAATTCACCTCCTGGTGTCTGTCGAAGTGTGGTATTTTCATAATGGTGAGCAAAGTAGACTGTGTGAGGTTCATTTTCCATTGCTGAGGGATGAGCTTCGAATTCTTTCCCTTAGTTCTCGTCAAGTACTTATACGGGGCGAGCATGCTGTAAACTTTAAGGTCCCCCAGGTTGAAGTCGCAAAACTTCAATGCTATAACGTTGTCTTGATCCGCGCAATAGGTGCGTACTCCTTTTGGTAGATATGTAGTGACTAAGGTGTATTCAAAGTCTCTAAGGACACTATCCCTATTAATCTCACTGCTCATAGGGGGTATGTAAGCTGGTAGGATGGATGGCACTAACTTCGCGTTGGCTATGTCATCTTTATGCTTAATTCTTCTCTCTTCGTCGTCTCGAGATGTTCCTGCTCGAGAAGTCGATGGGGAGGCTTTCACTCCTCTTGTCAATGATGCTTGGACTCCAGTGGACATTCGTCTTTCTAAAATGACTCTCTCAGTCATTAAATCGAGAAGGACCTATGTGATGGATTCCTCAAGTGCAGTGAGCTCATCGGACATATGCACTCAGAAAATATAATTGGGGTCACGATGATCTTAAAATACCACACTAGAACGAAAAATTTTGTTGCAATGATCACTGTAGACAATCACTAGTTCTGCGGGCTTCGACTTTTTAGTTGGAAAAAGTGTTCTTTGGGCACGACACGATGAGCTAAATAGGAAATTATTCAATGGTCTTCTTGCGACAGGTATGAATATTCCATGAATGTTAATCCATCTGTTATGGTGTGGTCCAATGGTCTGGTGGTGATCCTTTAATGCTTTTCTACCCATTCGGGGAAGAAGTAGAATGGGTATATCGATCCAACAACTATATTTCTTTGCCATGGCGAAGTGCCATATGTCGTTGTTCTGATATCCCGACAATGCTCAATTCCTGTGATTTTTCCTTAACTGTAACTTTTCAATCTTGGATCTCTTCTTACTTAGCTTCCTAGCCTTCTTCCCAGTGAGCTTCATCTTGGTCATCCTTTTTCCATTCTCATTCTTATCTTCTCTCGACATAGTCACTTCGTGATGCTGAGATTCTTTCTTCAGATCCAAGGGTAATAATCCTTCATTATATGGATTAGTTATTTTGGTCTTCTGTGGTTCCTCTAATTCTCTTATAGCTTCGACATCTAAGTCCCTGGTGTTCAATAGCTTAGATCTATTCTCTTGTTCTTCCATCAAGTAGGCGATCCTTCTAGTCATAAATTCCATAAGTTCTTGCTTCTTCTGTTCTAGGGCTTCCTTTTCTTCTTTTCTCTGGATCTGGTATTTTTCAATCCAGATCTTTCCTAACAAAGATGGAAATGGGGCATGGTCCTCAATAAATTTAATAACTTTGAATTATTCCTCTGTCGAAGCTCCATGGGTACTCATAGCTATCTGGGTAATTCTACCACATAGGGTTACCATTTTTCCTTTAAATAACCCTATTTTTCCTAGCGAAGGAACCATAGCAGGCCTCCCTAGGGTTTCCCAAGTACTTTCTATCATAATGTTCATTTTTGTTCCCTCATATAGAGCACAGTCAATGTCGAAGTCTCCTATTCTTACTTCGATTTTCTCCTTTTCTTTGAAGATCTCTAACAAAATGGCATCTTTATGTTCATCCAAGGTTTCTTTCATTTTTAGTAACATAATCTCTGATTCTTTCTGGGGTTCTTCTATAATCTTAGTCTCTTGATCTCCTTTAGAGTTTTCTTTCTCTAAATTCATATTTTCAAGTCTAGCAATCATTCTAGGGAAATCAAGTACTTCATGGTCCATAGCCTTATTACAGAGGCAACTAGGGTTTCTCCCAGGGCATTCCTTAGCAATATGTCCTGGTCTTCTGCAACTGTAACAAAGAGTTAATCCTCTCTTTCTCTTCAATGATCCCCAACTTTTCTTGTACTGCTTTCTAGGGTCATAATGGCTAGCCTGCAAAAATTTCTTTCTAGGATTCTGCATCCATTGGTTAGTCTAAAAATTCTTTCTATGCATAGGTATAACATATCTTTCATTATTCTTATCAGATCTATTCATATCAAATGTTATTTCATCTAAAAATGCCCTAGTTTTCAAGCTAGGAAAAGATCTATCAAGCATACCTAAATCCGTACTTTAGAAACAAAAAAAAATAAAATCGCTTCTTTTACTTCTACAGGGCACAAGGCTTCCATATCTAAGAACTTTTAACTATTCTTACCTTTATCAGAGAACAGAACTTACAGATCTTACTTCTTTTCTTCAGTATCAACCTCTTTTCTTGCAGATCTGACTTCTTTCCTTCAGATCGATCCTTCCTTCTTCAACACAGAGATTTTCAGATCAAGTGGATCATTGTGCACTAAGGCACAGATCCACGCATAGAGATTTCATAATTTCAGTATGAATATTTGCACAAAGCTTCTCCTGCTCAGTTCCCAGCAATCACAGTTTCAGGTCCCGGCAACGGAACCATTTGCTGGCATAGGGGAAGACTCAGGGTTCAACGCTACAACAATGCACCAACAAAACCCTAACTACTGACCCTTTCGGCAACACTTGCGAAGAAGATGAAGTCTCACCCGATGTAGAGGCAGGGGTGGTTTCAAGACTCAGGTGTCTGCAACCTTAGCTGAGACATAGATCTATGATTATAACACTTAGCAATCACCTAGCATAAATTATTCATCAATATTCAACCCTTATGATACTTCACAAATAGCATAGAGCATCGCATTATGTACTTAGATCTAAGATAATTCAACGCTTAGCCACAATGAGATAGATTAGATTCGATAGATCAAGAACTAAGCATCTTACATACCATATCTAACATTCATTCATATCTCAGAAGTAAAAAGCATAAATAGATCTATCTAAACACATCAAAGCACTTAGCAAAGAAAGAGACCAACACATCAAGTTGAG
Organism: Picea mariana; assembly: GCA_032191745.1. Lineage (NCBI taxonomy): Eukaryota > Viridiplantae > Streptophyta > Pinopsida > Pinales > Pinaceae > Picea > Picea mariana. The sequence goes on along the minus strand of JASDQU010310018.1, from coordinate 55,291 downwards.
GCATAGAGCACACCACACAGATTTACCGTGGTTCACCCCCACCCTGGGGCTACGTCCACAAAGTCTTCTTCTTTATTAGCTTTAGTTAATCAGGTTACAACACAGAGCCATCCAAATCCCTCTTCACATAGGACAAACTATCTGTGCAACTCGCTAGATCCTTCTTCCTTACGTTACAACACTTAGCTTCCTATAGCAACCTCACAGTAACTTGCACTTAGCCTTGCAAGCCTTACACAGTTCCTTAATTGGGGATATTAGATTAGCAATGCTATTTTATTTATGTCGGCTTTAGGCCATTAGTTGTAATTTAGATTAGTAATGTTATTTTAATTATGTCGGCTTTAAGCCATTATTTGTAATTATACCTCCTAGTCTCCTATATATATACCAAGGAGACATTTTCATTTTGAATCATCTTGTACTTGAACATTTAAGTGGGGTAAAAGGAGGTTTCCCCCTCGAAGAGGCTTATTATCTGAAATTATCTCTTTTTCAAGGCGTTGAATACTTTTCCTGAGGTTTTTGTATGCTATATTGATGTTTGGTTCTTAACATATGGTATCAGAGCTCAAGGTCTTGGGGTTTCGCTGCTACATCTGAGACATCGTGGCATTTTCGCTATAACGTTTTTTTTACAACGTTTCAGAAGGAACGGCTTGGAGGATATTTAGAAGACGGATCAATACCCTGAACTCTGGAGGCCATTTACAAAAATTGGTAATGTATCTATGGTAAAACGTTTAGCTTCTGGGTCATCTTAAATTTGTATATACACCCTTTGTAAGATGGGGTATCTGACTAGTCCTATTGACTAGTCTCAAGAAGGTGTTCTAGGTAAAACAATCATAACTTCTTCCTAGAGTATCCAAATTGTGTGGGACTAGTTGCATTGGATCATGGATAGTCTGTAGTATTTTGGGTGCGAGTTTCAGAATTTTATATCAATTATTTTGTGTGGGACACACTATACAAGTGAGATCTCTTGGAAAGGCAAAAAATCGGCAAGTTGTGGGGAAGCTACCATAAATTCCACTTGTCACATCCAATTTTGATCAGACCTGTGGGATTGCAGAGAAGAAATATCATAGAAATACATAAGAGAGAGTTTCATACCCAGAAGAACCATAAATTGGGAGATACAACAGAATAAATATTGTCTAGTAGAACCACCTCAAAATCAAGGTTCAAAAGTGATACTTGGCCAACATGCCACCCAAAAAGGGAACTTCTACACCAAATAAGCCTCTAGAAAATCCTACTTGGACTCTTGATGAAGGCGAAGAAATGCGTAGGGACATAAATGAACTACAAAATAAGATGGATTCAATGGAAGCTAAGATGGATTCAATGGAAACTAATATGGATTCAATGGAAGCTAAGTTGGATACTAATATGGATCCAATGGACACTAATATGGATGGGTTAAAAGGGGAGATCATGGAAGTATTGAAAAATTTCATAACAGAGAAGACACCTGAAAGTGAAAATGCATCCCATGAAATTCATGATGTGGACACAAGGAAGGTGAATCAAGAATGGAGAAACTCCAACTTTGGTTTGAAGACCAACCACGTTCCTAATATTGACATGAGGAAGTTTGATGGCAAGGACCCAATCACATGGATACTTCAGATAAAGCAATTATTTGATCTCCATAATGTGCCACATACACAAAAGGTACAAATTGATTCTTTATATTTAGAACCTAATCAATTTGTTTGGTATCATTGGATTTGTTCTCACAAATCACTCGTCACTTGGACAATTTTTACGGAAGAAATGATATCACACTATGAGGATACAAGGAGCAATGCCTTCTTTAGCCAATTGATAAATCTCAAGCAAAAGGGTTCAGTTACCGAGCACATTGAGAACTTCCAAAGATTGAATATAAAGGTAACTGATATTCTAGATGATCACTTGATTGATGTATTCATAGGAACTTTAAAGGATAATATTCAACATGAGGTTCGCCTTTGGGAACCCAAATCATTGGAGAATGCATTTAAGGTGGAAAGAAATGTTGAAAGTAAAAATACGGCTATGGCTACTAAAAGGACCTATCTTAAAATCTATTGAGAGAAAAATGCTCCTTCTCCTAAAACACCTTAACCTACAAGGTTGACACCTCAACAATTGGAGGAAAGAAAAGAAAAAGGTTTATGCTTTAATTGTGACAGCAAGTACAGTAAAGGACATAAGTGTGGCGAGAAGAAATTATTCTACATAGATTGTGAAGAGGAAGAAGAACAAGAACAAGAACCATCTCAAGCTGAAAACATAGAAGCAATTTCGTCTGAAGATTTGACTCCCATGATATCGTGCAATGCATTGGCTGGAATTAGCACTCCTCAAACCCTCAAGATCGAAGGATACATCAAAAAGAAAAAGGTAATAGTCCTAATTGATTCGGGCAGTACTCATAATTTCATTCACTGTAAATTAGCCAAAGATCTCAATTGTTTTGTATATCCAGCGCCAGAGTTTCAATTAATGATTGCAGATGGAGGAACTATCAATTGCTTAGGAAAATGCAATAAGATCAATATTACTATGGGGGAATATGTAATGAATATTCCAATGATTTCTATACCCATGGGTGGTGCAGTTGTTGTACTAGGAATCCAATGGTTACAATCATTAGGAACAGTGGCTTTTAATTTTCAAGAACTTTTCATGAAATTTTTATTGGAAGGAAAAAAAATTGAGTTGAGAGGTATCACAGGGAAGCCCGGTAAGGTGATAAGCTCTAATGGCATGACAAAATTATTGAAAAAGGGTCATCAAGGCATTATTGCACAACTATGATCACTAGATGTTTAAACATCTAAGACATCTATTCCTCAAGATCTCCAAAGGATCATTGATAAGCATTCCAAAGTATTTGAAGATATTCCCAAAGGTATCCCACCCACTCGAAATCATGATCATGAAATTCACCTAATTCCTGGGAGTGTTCCTCCTAACATCAGGTCATACAGATACCCTTATGCCCAGAAGAGTGAAATTGAGCGCATGGTTGAAGAAATGTTAGAGGCTGACATTATTAGACCTAGCCAAAGTTCTTACTCTGCACCAGTGGTAATGGTATTCAAGAAAGATAGCTCATGGCGTATGTGTCCAGATTATAGAGAGCTCAATAAGATCACTATTAAATATACGTTTCCCATTCCTTTGATTGATGAATTGTTAGATAAACTACATGGAGCAATCTATTTCACAAAATTGGATCTTCGTTCAGGGTATCATCAGATCAGAATGAAGGAAGAAGATATCCCAAAAACAACATTCCGAACTCATGAAGGCCATTATGAATTTTTGGTCATGCCTTTTGGCCTTACAAATGCACCTTCCACATTCCAAGGGTTGATGAATTCCATTTTCAAGCCCTTCCTTCAAAAATTTGTGTTAGTATTTTTTGATGATATACTAATCTATAGAAAATCTTGGGAGGATCATGTGCAACATGTTGACAAGGTGCTACAACTACTAAAGGAGCAACAACTATATGTTGAACCATCCAAATGTTTCTTTGGAGTAAAAGAGGTAGAGTATTTGGGTCATATTGTATCTCATGAAGGTGTCAAGGTAGATCCTAACAATATTAAGGCCATGATGGACTGGATGATTCCAAAAACATTAAAAAATCTTAGAGGATTTTTGGGTTTGACAGGTTACTACCGCAAGTTTGTTAGGAACTATGGAAGAATAGCAGCACCTTTAACGACACTAACTAAGAAGGATGAATTTTCATGGACTCCAGAGGCAACTAAAGCTTTTGAACAACTTAAAGAGGTGATGTGTACAACTCCTGTCTTGACCACTCAAGACTTCACAAAAACCTTTATTGTGGAATGTGATGCCTCGGGAAATGAAATTGGTGCTGTCCTAATGCAAGAAGGAAGGCCCCTGGCTTTTGAAAGTCGACCACTCAAGGGAAGAGACTTACACAAACCCATTTATGAGAAGGAAATGATGGCAATACTACATGCATTGAAAAAATGGCGTCCTTACCTAATAGGTAGGCACTTCAAGGTCAAAACAGATCAT
>JASDQU010310018.1:14339-48925 GCA_032191745.1 Picea mariana | reverse complement strand
CTACCGGCTGAAGATTCCACTTGGGAAGATGAGTCTTTTATACAGAAGCATCCAGAGTTACTCAAGCATTGTGGAAAACACTTGTCTCAAGGGGAGGGGCATGTTAAGCCCTAATATTGGCTCATTACCCCTTAATTGGGGCATATTAGATTAGTAATGCTATTTTATTTATGTCATCTTTAGGCTATTAGTTGTAATTTAGATTAGTAATGTTATTTTAATTATGTCGGCTTTAAGGCATTATTTGTAATTATACCTCCTAGTCTCCTATATATACCAAGGAGACATTTTCATTTTGAATCATCTTGTACTTGAACATTTAAGTGGGGTAAAAGGAGGTTTCCCCCTTGAAGAGGCTTATTATCTGAAATTATCTCTTTTTCAAGGAGTTGAATACTTTTCCTGAGGTTTTTATATGCTATATTGATGTTTGGTTCTTAACAACACACGTTTACCGTGGTTCACCCCCACCCTGGGGCTATGTTCACAAAGTCTTCTTCTTTATTAGCTTCAGTTAATCAGGTTACAGCACAGAGCCATCCAAATCCCTCTTCACATAGGACAAAATATCTGTGCAACTCGCTAGATCCTTCTTCCTTGCGTTACAACACAACTTCCTATAGCAACCTCACAGTAACTTTCACTTAGCCTTGCAAGCCTTACACAGTTCACACAGAGCACTTATTCAACATCACATAGATGCACTACCAATTGCACTAAGTAATCACACCTACTTCACATCTACTTCATATTTATTTATACATACAAAAGTGGGCCTAAGTGTGGGTACACCCACGGGCCGACATCCCTTTCCCATTACATTATCCCCAAAAACCCAAAAAGGACCCAAAAAGGGGTCTAGCTTCCATGATTTCTGCTTCGCGTTGCGCTCCATCTTTGACAAGCTGTCGAAGTCCCAAAAATGGTCAAATATGACCAAGTGTTCCTCAAAACTTGGTTAGGGCCATCAGTCTAGTCAATAGAGTCGACTAGCTCCTATAACATATCTTAATATTCTATCACGAATCTTATGTAAGATCGCCCAACCATTATCTTACTTGGAATTATTACCCAATCTATTCTCCATTGGCTCTTTGAATTGGGAGTTGACTGAAGGTTTGACTGAGAACCCATGACCCCAGTGTTGATATCTGAGGTGGTTTGATGAACATGTGAGAATCTCATCATCATTCTAAACAAAACCTAAATTCCCAAATTTGTCCATAAGAGGTGCAACCATTCAAAACATCAAAGAACTACCATATTTCTGAAGATGACATAATAAAATCCATTTGAAGACATGCCCATACATCCCTTGTTGTACATTTTTTGATAATTTGTTTGTCATGTTTCATAAATGACCATATTCTGCACAAAACCCATATTGTGGAATTTCTTAATTCCTCTTTCTCTACATGTAAATGTCATGGAGTAATTGTCTATGAAAACAAAAACTTACAAAAATTTTGGTAGCCAATAAGCATTTTGACAATTCTATGAGATTTCTTGTGATATTGACAAATCATTAGCCAGGCCATAATGAATTTTGAAGGAGCTTGCTTTTTTGTATGGATCATTGAATTTATTAACCAATTAATCCTTAAATATCTATAAAATGTAATAGTATCTTATAGTAGTTAAAAGTAGTGTGAGTCTTGATTGAAGTCGCATATGCAATTCTTCACATTTACTTATTCTTTTAGGATCTCCCTTTATCTCAAGAAAATTTTCCAATCTTTCCTTGTTTGAATATGTGTGCTAGAAATGATCAATTCAAACTTTATGTTTGAATAAATTGTGGAACCTTTTCCCCCTCAATGATTCATGGATATGTAGCAACTTCTTTCTCCTGGTGGTTTGGATTTTTTTCACACTCTTTTCTTCACTTATGGCTCTAGCTGCAACAACCATTCTTTTCCACATTATTCTTATCTTTGTGAACTAATACTTGTTGACGAGTATGGATTTCCTTTCAAGAAAATGAGAGAAAACAACTGATGGAAGCTCCCAATCAGACATACTCTCATTTGGGGTAGCGTTTCCCACGCGTTTATGGGCCTCATTTCCACTCATAATTAGAAGAAATAAAAAAGGTGAAAGACAGTGAGATTCCCCCCAAATAGTTCTAAATAATTCTAAGACTAATATAACTAAAAGAAACTAATCTAATCTAACCAATTATAACCTATCCTAAGAGAAAAACTATAAGAATGAGTACAATGAAACATAACACCATCAGAACCAGAGATAGTTCAGATATTCCAATGACACATGAAGACAACAATGCTAGAGATTCATAAGCAAATAGTTGCACAATACATCTATAACATCATTTATGTACCCATGAAGAAATATGTGACAACATGAGTAAACATAATAGAGTGCAAAAATAATTCATACAACAAAATCCTATCTTCTCAAGAAAAAAATATATGCATCAATAATAGTCTCTACTACATCCATCAAAGCCACAAATTTCTGAAATGCCTCCTGCTCTTTATTACTCAGATATAATAGTGCCATATTTTGTTACAAAGGGAAAAATTCGCCACCACATTCAACTAGCTCTCTTTTATAAAATAAGAGAGAGACTCTTTAGCTCTCATGACCATTCGTTTCATTTTCCCCTAGTTTTGTCTTTTTTACATTTTGAATTAATTTTTCATTTCCAAAATCAATATTTGGGAGTTACAAATGGGAGTTCAAGAGACTCTTGGGTGGTTACATTCTCCCTATGGTAGTTTACAAATGATATCTATCTAAATTTATTATCCATTCTTCCTTTTGGGATATTTTTTAAATTTATTAGGTTGTTCTGGGTATTTATGACTCTGTTTTGCTAAAAAAAAATATTTTGGATTATTCTCCTCTATCTCAAATTTCCATCGAGCTATTTCTATCTTGATTTCATGGCTTGTATCTTGAGATATAATTGTTTAAAGTCTACATAGTGGGTTATTAATCTGAATTTGGGTTCCTTTTGTGTTTTGCATGTTTGGAAATTTTATGCTCATCATCAACCAAAACTTGTTATCCCAGCTTATTATTCTCTCCTTCAACTTTCCATCAATCCCTCATGGGCCTAATTTCATTACTCGTAGCTCCAGATGTGGCTATTTGAAGCCTGCATAGTCCATTTTATCCCCAAATTCGTGGCCTATTTTTATATGAAATTTATGAGATTTTATTTCACTTTTATAACCTTCAGACCTCTTACATTGCATGCCTATTCTCGACACCTTTCCAACGAGGTATGATGGGCTCAATTCTGACACCTCTAGCCCAAGATATGGTCATTTAAAAAATGTTTCTTGAATGGTATTTCAGGAGAGTTGGTCGGGTCGAGAAAATTGGTTGGGTCAAGATATTGGGTCAGAAAAATTGGTAGACATTGGGAGATTGGGTTGGAGGATTGGCATCGAGATATTTGATAGGATCCGGGAGACCAAGTCGGAGAATCGACATTGGGAAAGTTGATCGATGTCAGGAGATCGGGTCTGGAGGTTGGGTCAGAGGATCGACGTTGGGAGAGTAGATCAACATCGGGATATTGGTTTATAGGATTGACATCAAGAGATTAGGTCATAGGTTCAAAATTGGGATATATGGTATTAAAAATTGGTCGTCATCAAAATATGTGATCAAAAGATCCATAGAATTTTGGTATGGATGAATTTCGGTGACAAAGAGGGCTCCAAGATTGAATGTGGGCTTGACGGGATAGGTTCCAGGTGGAATTTCAACATCCATGTTAGTTTCACATCATATGACACCAATTATAGGGGGCCACATGTATGCCATGTGACAATGAGGTGGAAATGGAGAGATTTGTCTTAGGAAACTTTGGGAGACCATAAATTTTGATCCATAACTCAAATTTAAGTATGGTTACCGTTACATAATGTTTCATTTGCAAATATATGAAACCTCCCTTGGATTACTAGACCCCTATACCATGAAAAAAAAACTACAAGTGGACACTAACATCCCTTTGAACTAATTTTAACCAATCATAAAGAGAGAGGGAGAAAGGGTATGATGTACCTTTCTTCAAAGTTTTTCATGGGTACTTTGTCTTACATATATTAATATCATTTGATGATTGTTTGCAACTTCTGCTAGTTTATACCACTTTGAAAACCTTGCATTGAAGAATTCGTAAAGTGTTTTGGCCATTAGTTTCTCTTTTGACTTCACACTTTAGGAGGCATCTGTTACACATCAAAATGTCACATTTTCATTTCGCACCCTAAGTGTCACAAGTGTTGAAAAGTGATATATGAAACTCAATAAGTGTCATATGCACTATCGCAAGTGTCATATGCACCTTACCAAGTGTCATATTCACTTTTTTATGTGTCACCACCCCTTGACACCATGAAAATAGTTTTCCATGACCCCTAAATCATATGGGAGGAAGAAACCCATCATTTCTAGGTCAAAACACATCTTTTCCTTCAAAAATTTGACCTTCGTTTGGTCATTTATGAAGGGTGGCACACCTATTGTCATTCTAGGGGAGTTCCATGGTGCCCCCTTTGCCATATTATGGGAGTGCCACTACTAGGGTAGCACCATGTATCTCACTGGGGGAAGAGCCATTCTTGTTGAGAGAAAAGAGGGTTCTCCTCCACCTAATTCTAAGGGACAAATATCTCATATGGGGTTGGTTATGTTTGACCTTCATTCTTTGGCTTCAACTTAGGATGTGATCCAAAACTTAAGGATCCATATCATCAGCCATATCCCTCATTTTCTCATGATGGTTGTACCTCTCAAGCCTATATATTGAGAGATTTCCAAGGTGAATGGGGAAGTAATCAGTCATAGTATCATCATTTTGATCTTGGTAGATTCATGCAAGGGATGGACAAGGAGAGATTGTAGAGGATACTTCTACATCGATCATGGTCTATGAGTATTCTCTTTTGGTTCTCATTGAATATACTTGGCCTATTTCCTTAAAGCTTGCCTATTGTTGCTTTGATATTCGTAGATGAATTTGTTTGACCTAATCAACTAGAGTAGGAGATAATTGTTTCTCTTTTCTTCTCATTGTAGGTATCAAGTTGTGCTCAGGAGTTTGAATATCAAACTCATGGATCAGAAGCAACGAGGACAAACTTCGTAAATAGGTACATCATTCCCTTTCTCCCTCTCTCTTTCCGATTGGTTAAAATGAGTTTAAAGGGATATTAGTGTACACTTGTAGTGTTTATTTCTTGGTATAGGGGTGTGATAATCCAAGAGAGATTTCATATGTCCATAGATGAAAAATTTCGTAAAAAATACAATAGGTGGAAAGCTATCGACTAGCAGAATCCAACTACGAGGTTTAGTTAGAGAAAATAATAGAAGGAAATAAAGGGAAATATCGATAAATAAAAGGTAGGATAAAAGGGGAAGAAGATCAAAGGATTCCCCCATATGCATCTCAAGGTTGGACTAATCATGAAGAAAGGAGATCATGCTAACTTGTCCCTACAACCACATAAAGAGATGAAATCAGTTATGCGATTAAAATGACATTCACCAATACATGAGAAACATTATATTTCCATGTCTTTAAGAAAACTTATTAATAAGTCTAGATTTTGATGGACATGAAAATGAGAGGTTTATGGAAGACAATCATCTATGATCTGTATTAAATAACTATTATGATAGCTACATGCATATAATCTCCAACACATAGAAAGGATTAGTGACCTTATGGATTAAGTTAAGAGTTTTCCAATATATAAGAGTATAAATATGAAGATGTTAAGCGCCATATGCTAGCAAACCTTGAATAAGTCATCCACAAAAATGATTAAAAACCTACATCAAACTCATTCAAGACATGTACTAGATCATCAAACCTTACAACAATATAAAATCATTAAACACTTGGGAAACTGTATAAGGTAGGATGAAAATGTGTCAACCACTCTTACAAATGTCAACGAGACATCATAGGTAAACTAAGAATCATGAAGACATTTGAAATCATAAGATCAAAAGAGATAATAAACCTCCAACAAAACAATCACCAGTCAAGACCAAACCTCAACTACCTCAAACTAGGCAAAGAAAGAGCATCAGGCTCAAGCAGTAGAGGATTAGGCAATAGGCTTAAAATTTTAGTAGGGGGGCCCTTTCCTTTCGCTTGTAAAAGAAAAAAGGGAAAGGGGGGCTTGTTTTCGCCAAAACAAATGGTGACACACTAGAAAAACCAATTATCTTTATCAATAGAAATATAAGGTCTGGACTTCATATCTGAAATATAAAAATAGGTTCAACAAACTGAAGACAATTTTCCAAATAGTCATGGGTAGCAAAATGCCACCAAGATTCTAAAATATGTAACCCAATATTTATAATATTTTTAATCTAACACACCCTTTTCAAAAACATAATTAATGAGATATGTTCTTTTATTGGCTACACACTTCAGATTGGTTTTATTAACAAGAAAACATCTACATAAGTGTGTTCCTCACCTCTCTTTTCCTGGCACTGCGTTTCTGCCAACGAGCGTCCATAGCCCCGACAAAGTTTCCTTGGTACCATACATGCATAGCCCTGCTGCCAGTAGGCGTCCATAGCCCCAGCAGGTTTACTTGTACTTCCCACACTATTAATAATGCTTTCAACTTCCTTTTTATTTCAGAATATGCTCACCCTTTTAGATTTTAGATATAGATATGCATATGCACATATGGTGTGAAGGAAGTGGGGTGATATGAGAGTTGTTTTGATTTGTTGTGTATATGTTTTCCATTTTAGTTTAACCCACAGGTCTCCCAAAAACCATCATAGTATTGACCATTTTAATAATGTGAAGTGGATGGAGATCAAAGAAAAGAGTGGATAGACACCTTCTTATAAGTCTTGTGGATTATCATGGTACACTTAGAAGTCACATGTGTTCCACCACAACTATCAGTCCATATCTACAACTGAGAACTTCATAAATCTTCATTCAGATAGAGAATCCCATGCATCTTATGACTTGTAAAACAAATTCTTTAGTATGTGACCATAATTCAACCAAACCCTCACTCAAGTTTAAAGAGTAATCCTCAAGGAAGACTAAGATTCAAACTAGCTTAGAGAAATGATAGCATTCAAATCAAAATATGGAAGAAATATGTACAAGTAGAAGGAAAGCACTAAAACTGAGTTGAATTCATGAAAAATAAAATTAAACTAAAATGAAACTGAATCTATGGTGTCATTCATCAAAAGGATGAAAACTGGCTGAAAAATAAGAATAGAACCCAACAACAAGTAATAAATATGGTGGCAGCAGTATAAAAGTGTTTTCAGTGAAATATTGAGGAGGAAGCCAAGGGAAATAACCAATCAAGGCATGTGAATCATTCAATATCAATCCCAACATTAAAATTCCCAAAGTTGAGATCTGAAATGAAGGACAAAGCAGATCACAAGAATTGATGATCTGGAGTAAAAGATTTGCAACACAATTCTCCAATCCAACTATCACATACAAGTTCTTTCATTCAGTCCAACAAAACAAGTTTCCAGGAATCAAGAAACATGGGTTAGTGTAGATTCTCAATCAAAACATATTTTAAAAAACCAATCACAAGGAATATTTCACAAATCCATAAGATCTTAAAATTTCATGACATGAACAATTCCTTTGCATATTTGAAAATTATTAATTTTCAACAGAAAATGCATTTTATTTTTCTCACCAAAGCACCATTTTCTCTTTTCCATAAAATATAAACATTAATACCAAAGATTCATTTTGATAATGCAATTTGAGAAGGAAAAGAGAGAAAATTGACAGTTATGGAGGTTATCAAAATAATCATTAAAATGACCCCAAACCTCTACTAGATCATAAATTAAAATGAGAATATATAAACGAGACAAAGGATATTTGTGATCAACTAGTAAGTTGGTGACAATCTTGATTTATCAATCCAAAAAATGTTTCAAAGGAATCTGAGCATCAAAGTATAGATTAAAACTTCCCTATGTTTCCTTCATTCCAAGAGAAAAATTCAGAGCTACTAGTTGTACAAGCCATTTTCCCAACCTGCATAAAAAAGGGAATGGTGTGATCATCTCTTAGACAGTTTGGGAGAAATTCCTCCTCTTAAATGACTGACTTATTGGAATTCAATTAAACTAAAATAAAGTGAAGATCAGAATTAAAGCTAATTCTAGGAAAAAACAAGTTAAGATAAAGTAAACTTAAACTAAATTTGTTTTCATAAAAATCTATGTAAAGGCTAGTGTAGTCATCAAGTATTCATTACCTGTCCATTCAATCAAATATCACATCCTTCTTCTTGAGATATGAGCACTATGTGCTTTCCCTCAAAATTCCTTTCACAAAAATATTGTAGTGTCATGATTGTTGTGAGATTTGGATATCTAGACACAATGTCTTGTTCCTGAAATTAGAGTCAATAAAATTAAACATAAGAACCATTAGAATCCAATCGCATTTATCTTCTAAATATGTCAATCCATCAACAAACTTTATTCATAAATTTTTTTATTTAAATATTTTCAACGTTACATCTCAAGGTATGTGTTTCCCCCGATTATTGATGACATTGGTGTGAAACATAATCATCTTCAGCCTTGTGAGAGGAAAGAGGAAATCATCGTGAAATTATAGCAATTAAGACACTCTAGAAAGGTGTGAATAATCACATGTCACGACCTAGATGGATTGAGTTCCCCCACTCAAATGAAGATACAATTCAAAATCAAAATTGAATGAAGAGGTTAGGATCATATTTCTAATTGATAATAAGATTCCCTTTATTTCCAAGTGAATGAAACTAATAACCTCAAGCTCTCAAGAGTGTTCCAAGTAGAGAAAATATAAACCACTTCCTTGAGTTTACACATGTCAAAGAATAAGAGGAAAGTGAAATGAAAAAGAAGAGTATATATCTTGTCTCTCCACTATATATGTTTTATGTTCAAAGAATGAGACATATAATCCGATTTTTTTTTTATCCAGCTCATGAGTAAGAGGGATCAAAATAAAAGATGTATCGGCATGACCAAACATGTTTATCCTTCCAATGTAGGAGTAGACTGATTTTGAGTTCAAAGAATGTTGAAGAGTGTGGGGCTCAATAGATTGATGGGTCATAGCCTGCAATGAATTCACACCTTGAAGATTATTACCATGGCTAAAATGAAAACAAATGTTGAAAACTTAGAATTGGAATATTAGAAGTTACCTTGATATGTTCCATTAAGATACTTACAACTCCCAAACATTTGAATGGTTTCAACATGATATAAGTGTGTAATTCTCAACCATGATAAAATTTAGATTACTTAAGAGTCTGACCATAATGAGTGACTAAAAATCAACAAACCTAAAGGATGAAAATATATTGTTGAAGAAAACATTAGGTCTGAAAATCCATTGAATCGAGGGTGATAAAATGCATCTTTGATCAATCATTGAGTTGGGGAATAAAAATATTGGCTCCCAAGTAATTTCTGAAAAATATATCAACAAAGAGATTTAAATAGCCATGTTGTCCAGAATGTAAAAAATATGTTTCTAGGCAGCCAGTAAGAATATCTCTTGCTATTGTGTATGAGATGGAACTAGGGTGAAGAAAGTTGCAAGACAAGAGATGAAACTCCTTGAAAACTAATTGAACAGAGCATAATATATATGCAACCAATGCTCATAAATTAAATTAAAAGTGTTAATGAACAATAACTCAAACAAATTTTTTTTTAGCTAAGCTCACTATGCAAGAAAACGTTTATGCGGAAAATTCGTATTGGCTGAAAGTAATCGAAGAAAGAGTCAATTGTGAAAGAAACCATTTGTACAACTCCAAAACCAAGGAAAAATAATATTCTACAGATATTCCAAGGAGTTAGAGTGGCTTGGATTTCAGATGGGCTGATTTTTTTCACTCAAAATTTCAATTCATTGTGTGTGGGACAACAAGCCTAAAAATCATAAGACTCTCAGTCAAGAAACTTTTCAAATTAGAATCATGTGGATATGGGATGGAATGGATATGAGTGTCCATTTTCATCAAAAGAGAGAATAAATAGTATCCTTTTAAAATATCCCACTTGCGAGATAATCCAATGCTTCAAAAATATTTGACATGGTAATCAATCATAAAAATTAGCAATCTGAAAATTACCCAACACATAAAAAAAAATTGAGAATGAGATGAAGAAAATTTTCCCCGTATCAAAATTACAATGAAAAATTCAATCAAGGGAAAATTAAGGTGAAATCCTTATATTTATTTCCACCCCTTCCAAGAAACTCATTTATTGTTCAGCCAATAGTAATGAAAAGAGAATGCAAATAGAAAAGTGATTAAACAAACTAGAAATCAAAGATAAACTATGAAAAGGAAAGACACTACTCTATTCTACCCTACTCCTATCCTACGCTACAAATGGCTGAAAAATGAGTCATGTAAATTCATAATGCCAATGTATCCATCCATATAATCCCAAGCCTACAAACATATGTTCAAGAAAAAATATTATAAACAGAACATAGAATAAAGACAGAGTAAAAGTGGGAAAAATTAAAGCATGATAAAATCTATTCACCATATTAAACATGTGAAAATGATAATTCATGGGAATTCTATCCATGTAATATATCTCCAACCATGCTTCAATTCTATCATAAAATCTACCATGATATCTTAGAATTTATGGAGGGAGTTCAATAAAAAGTAGCATACCAAATGAGAATCATGCATAGAATATGTGTGAGGTGCTCTCGATGAGAAAATCTTCAAGCTATTGAAGTTGTTTATCCTTGAAGACAAACCAAAAGAATAAGGGCCTAACATAACCATCTACATAGACTGAAGTGCCTTATTGTCCTGGAAATCCTCCCTAGACTCACACTTCAAGTAACCATTAACTTGAGACAAATTAGTGAAAACAAATGATCTACATAGACTAGCATCCACCATGGTATGAGAGGTAATTTCAAGACAAAGTTGAGATCCACTAGTATCAATAATATCCATTAAAGGTGTTGAAACAGTTTTTAAAGTTTTTATTTCTAAGACTAAAACTTTCCTTTTTCGGGTTTCGGCTTTTCATAAAGCATAACCCTCGCTATCATTTCCAAAAGCCCTACTGAAATCCCGACAAGATATATTCTTTAAATAATCAACGACAAAAAACCAAAAGTGTTTTAAAAGTCCCGACGTGCATTCTGTAAAGTTACTTTTTAATCAAGGTAATTTAAACCCTAAAGGAGTTGATTAACAATTTTTAAACCTTTCGGGATTTGGGTCTACTCAATACCATATGTTTTCCATACATATTGAATCACAAAATATCGATCCCCGATTTCCTGAAAGAATGGAAGTTAGTTTTTAATCCTGATTAATTAATTTACTAATACGAAAGTTAAGGCCTAACCTAATCTACTCGTGATTTTTCAATTTCAGGAATCGGGGTTTGGCGATTACATACCTCATATATTCATGATCCTCGAAACCCCGAAGCACGAAGTCTCGAACCATAATCAACGTTTAAACTGAACTAACTCTGTTTTAAAAAAACACAATTAATGGTAATTAAACTTCTTAGGTATTTTCTTATTTTCGGTACCGTTGAATGAAATCTTTCGAATTTTTAATCTGGTATTGCCGAAATACGGCCATAATTAATAACGGATAACTGATGACTAATGTGACACTAATGCGTATCTCAGAAATATTCACTGCCTTTAAAGTATTAAGTTCTTTTCAGTTGCGTCAGTACCTTCACCATTAAACGCGTTTAAGGTGAATTAAAGGTTTGTGTTCCAAAACCTATGCTTGTTCTGTCTTTCAAAGGGAACTCACATTCGGCCAAGCTCATATGCTTCTTTTCTATCATAGGTTTTCCTTCTAACATAAATCTATGGTGCCAAAGAAAGCACCGAAGAAGAGTGAAGATACAAAGGAGATGAGTAACCCATAAGGAGATATCATATCCGACACTACGCCACACGCCATCGACTCAATTAAATCCTGGAGAGAAATCTATGAACTCCTAGATTACGAAATAAAAAATTCTCCTGTTGATTATGAGAATCACCTTCAGCATATAGTAGAATCAGAGCTTCATAAGTTCGCAGCACATCCTCGACTCATGGCATACAACAACATGATCAATTGGGCCTTGGAGAAGGTTGATATCCCGACAAGAAGCATTTTAAACAATCAAGCGGTCATTGCCAGCTCATTCAGGCCAGAGCATATACAAGTAATGTACAAACTCTCACCAAATCCTAAGTACATTTATAATGCCAAATTTACAGCTGAGTTTCAAAGGAAAGAATGTACCGAGGCAGACCAAACATATCCTGACTTTATTAAAGGATGGTGGACATGTCCATCGAAATTTAGGGCTGATACCCATGGAATTTATGCCACAACATCTTTGAACGAGTACATGGTCTATGTAGCCATTATGTTGTGTAGACTCTTCGGGAAAAAGAATCCCTGCCATTTCCTTGCAAAATGGGTGCCCCTTTTAGAAGAAGCATCAGAAGGATACACTTTTAACTGGAGCAAGATTTTGTCTGATAACCTAGCCCAAGAGGTTTCAAATTACAGAGTTGCAACATCTAAAGGTCAGCCAGTGGCCTTTACATGTCGGTGTACATCATGGACACAATCTGCTTTGTAACTCCATTTCCCCTAATGAATTGGAGTTGGAACATAACCTGCCCCAAACCCATTCATGAGTATCATTCTGTGCTATGGGAAGAAAATGCTAAGAATGCATTTTATGAAATTTGTCATTTCATAGTAATTCCAATGCATAAAATGTTTTATGGCTATGAACCCCCTCACATTTCTGAGACAATCTCAGAAAACCTCAAAGCAATAGCCGACTGGTTCATCGATGAAAACTTCTCTTACATTAGGGTTTATGGGTGCTCAATCCCCCCTCATGCGCTTCCAAAATTCCTCCCGGATAGACTGGTGTGTAGAGGTAGCGCACCAAATAGTAAAAGGCGGTATTGGAATAGAGCTAAAGGAAGATCAAAAGAAGTCTTGGCCAATCTTCCCTATACATATCGGGAAATTTTCATTGCAAAACCTAGGCCATTCTAAAGTGGAAGATGAGACAGTAGAAGAAGTTAAACTGGTAAATATCGAACATAAAAAGCATGACCCTTATCAACTGGTGAACAGAAATTTGATGCACTGCAATATGAAAGCTTATGAACACGAAAAGTCTATTTATGATGATATATTCAAAAAGGTTAAAGCCTATGAGGATGTATTGAACAAGGTATGGGCCTTATCACCCGACTTACAGACTAGTTTCATGTCCTTCCAAAGTCACAGGTGAAGTTGTTTGCCAAATATTTTGCAGGGTGAATCCACAACCCCCCCTCCAGAGAAGGAAGGGGCTCCCCCGGGTTTTGAAACATAGTTATAGGATACAACAACTGCAAAGAGAAATATGAAGGAGATTGAAATGCCTTCGGAAGAAATAGAAGTTCCTCAGACAGAGAGATCAGAGTCAAGAAAAAATAAGGACTTGGAAGCATCCCCAGAAATCCCTGAGGATTTTCCCAAAAAAGTAGGAGGAACAACATCAATGGAGCTTGGAAGTCATATTACTTCTTTGACCCCTTTGTAGTCTTCTTGTGGAAACCCCCAAATTAAATTCCTATACGTTAATGATCTCAAACCTATTTCTAGGGATGAGATTCCTTCCTCTGATTACTTTTTTAGTAAAAAGGGAAGGCTATCCTGAAACAGGAAATGCATCCAAGAGGAGACATGATGAAAAAAAAGCACAAGATCATCGTAGATGGACAAAAACTTGAAGAGGGGGAATTCACTACAGAAATATAAGGCACAATGGGAGCCTTAGCATCGAAAAATGTATACTTTGTGGGTAATTTGAGAACTATGTTGCAGCAGAAAGATTAGATGATAGCTCAACTACAAATTCAATTAAAGGAGACTGAAAGAAGTATCATTCGGGAGATAAACAACGGTCTAGAATGAGACAGATTCAATGACATACATGAGATTCAAATACTAAGAACAAGATTAAATAAAGCGAACATGAAGATATAGTCCAGTCAAGCATAAGTCCTACATCAGGAAGAAATGAATAAACAATTACAGAACAAGATGATTTCAATACAAAATCAAGTAGTAGAGATGGAAACTTTCCAAGCCCAGGCATTGGAAATACATGCAAAAATAGAAAAAGAACAACAGGGATTGATCTCTAAGCTACAAATTATTCAGACTTACTTTCAAGAGACAAGAAAATCCTTCGACAATATCCTCTTAAAGGAGAGGGAAGAAAAAGTAGCCAGAACCACTTTTCAAAAGGTAGTGACTCTTTCAGCAAAAGAGGAGATCGGAAAGACTCATAAATTATCTATTTCAGAGCAGATCAAAGGGGATATAATACTCAAGGTTTGGGAGGCAAGCCTTGCTAAAAACAAGAGAATAACCAAAGATGTTAACAATGATTGCAAAGTAATTTTTGATCTTCTAGATAAGGCTCCGTTGAACATTGGAAGAGACAACTGTCCTGGGTTATTGGGACAAATCAACATTGGAAGGAATCAATTAAATTTCAAGGAGAATCTGGATGAAATTCAAATAGAAATCTCACAGATAAAGGTAATTGATGTTACACAGATTAACAAGTGGATGGTGAAGCCGAATTTAAAGTTACAAACTATTGAGTTTACAGGAAAGATAGTTGACGACCGTCTACCAGGACTACAGAGAAAATTCTTCTTATTTGAGGCGAAAGATATTCCAGAGGCTCCTACAGTGTTGGTGCAGCTCCTGGGAAAATATTTTGATTATCTCAAAACAGAAGGAGTTTCATCAACAAATAAATAAAGTATTATTTTGAAAATTTCATCATCGAAATTAATCAAAAAAGATAAAGATAGAAATATAAACGGTTCAGTATTTCACATTCATGTAACCGTTAGTCTTCGGAAGTTAGTTAGTCACCAACAGAAAAAAAAAAAAAAGTTTGGTGATCATGTATAAATATAATTTCACAAGACTGAGAAGGGGCTTTTTGTTTTTTTGGGAGCCAATTGTATTAGAAGTTTTCCAATTTACAATGATATAGATAATGCAGAAGAGATTCTGAATTCTATGAACTTGAAGCTATGTGTTCCTTTACTCTGTTTTCAATATGTTTCAACATCTTTCTTTTCATGTCTTTCTAATGAATGATTAGCTATAGTTTAACTCAAAGTTCTATTGTAGTTTGAATTTATTTGATTATCTAATCATTTACAGTTTTTCCTCTGTGATTGCTATCAACAGTTTCAAGACTTGTAGGTCATTTGGATGGTTATATTTTATACTTCATTAGAAATTTTGTTTTTCTCTCCTTCTTCTATTAATATATGAGATTCTTTCATGATTAAAGCCTCATATTTTTCGACAGCGTTACTTTTTTATTATTTTACTATTCTCAAATTATTTCAAGTACAGGAAACGACCTCTACTGTTATTGTGTTATTATTTTGAGTTCCAAAACTCCTTTTCTATTTCATCCCTCAAAACTAAAACAACAAATCTTTAAACATTTTATAATTTAATAAAATTTTACTCCCCATGACTGTCCCAAATAATAGACATCCTAACATAGAACTTGGCCTTCAAGATCAAACTAGCATTGCTTTGAACTTATTTAATACTATCTTGCAAACAACAACTATCCGGGTCGAATTAGAACGCTCATGGGTAGTTATTGAAAGATATATCAGCATCCAAGAACAATGGGAAGCTAGATAGAGATAGTTGAGAAACCAACTCTAATTTACCCTTCACAATTGATTCTTACCCCTTAATTCTCTTTATCTTTTCGGATGCCTTGACTGTATACTTTAGAGCCTTAAAGTATAAACTCAGGAACAACATCTTTTTGGCATCATTGTCGGGGAAAGAATAAATGAAACTTTTCCCTGGGAAGAATGACATTGACACTTTCTTTCTTTGATAGTGAACAAAGATAGAAAAACCTTCTAAGGGTACCTTCATTTTTCACTTGGTGACTCCACGATAAGTAAACTGGTTTTTAGCCGAAAGAACACCAGAAAGAACCCAAACATTAAGCAAACCTCACCAGTCTCTGATCCGGAAAAGATTTTAAAATCACGAAGATCCCTTAAGAAAATAATTTCACCCATACATACTATTTGTCAGCCTAATTTTACATAGTTGAAAGTTAAGGAAACACTTGAGAGATCCATCTCGCTTCCCCCTTCAAATAATACGTTCTCTTTTTCTGAAGTATATACCAAAAATTTATGTGAGATTTCTCCTCACACACTCCGAGCTTCAACCTCAAATCCATCAATGGCTACACACAGAGGCGCAGGAGCTGGGGGTGGTGCCCCAAGAGGACCAGCAAGCGGCCAAGCACCGCTTCCTGGAATCTTTGCTAAGGTAGCTGCCATATATACCCCCCTTGTCCTCCCAGTTCACCTACATGACCTTCTCGAAAATTATATGAAAATCCTTCCCAAATTTACAGGGGAAGGAGATTTAACCACTCAAGAACACATAAATTTCTTTGACCAATTTGTCGACATCCTTGGAATCGAACACGAAGATGTCTATTCTAGACTCCTCGTTCATACTTTTGAAGGACAGGTGAGGACCTGGCTCCGAGCCTTAGTAGCATGATCTCTAAGATCTTACGAAGAAATTGAAAATGCTTTTATCAGACAATGGGGGGAAAGGAGAGATCACCTCTATTACCTAACTGAATTTGGATCCCTTAGAAAGAAAAACTCAGAGAATGGAGGCCCCAAGCATAGAGAGTGACAAGGCCCTAGGAAATTTTAGTCTGGAAAATGAAATAAACAAAATCAAAATCCCTATCCCACTTGTTGAACTGGCTAAAAATCCCATATACAAAAAACAAATTGCCAATATGATTAGCTTTTTAGAAGATGAAATCCAAGTCGATGTCATCAACTTAGAAGATGACAAGCCAAACATAGTTTTTGGTCCACATGTTGAAGGTGAGAAGGACATTGTTGCCCCCTTCTATATCACGTTAACCTTGTTTGACCACCTACTCCATAACTGCATGCTTGATTCTGGAGCATCCCACAATGTGATGCCTAAAGCCATTATGGATAAATGGTCTCGAAATCAGTAGGCATTATGGAGATTTATATTCATTTGATTCAAGAAAAGTCAAATGCATAGGCATGATTAAAGACCTGCTGGTAAACCTGGCACAAATACCCACAAAAATCATTCTTATGTACATAGTGGTCGCCGATATCCCCTCAAAATATGGTATGCTATTATCTAGGTCATGGGGCGCCAAGCTTGGAGGATCTCTCCAACATGACATGATGTATGATACGATTACAGTTTTTGGAGGACAGTACATGTGCTTATACAGAGAAACTAGATTGGCTTTTATGGTAAGTGATCCACAAAACCCAAATAAACACCCTGTATATATAGCTGATCAAGATTTAGGTAATTGTATCTTATCCATTGATGACGATATTGATGTAGATATAGATGAAAGTTGTACAGAAGAGAAAACAGAAAAAGAAAAAATTAAAAAAAATGTATATAGCTCTGGTGTGTGGAAGATGTTTTTTGACAGTGCTTGATCCTACTTTGGAGTTGGAGCTGGGGCACTCCTTGTGGATCCCGATAATCAATTCGTAATTCCCTTTTCCTATAGACTACAGTGGAATGAGGACCACACTAATAATGTATGCGAGTATGAAGCCTTAGTGTTAGGGTTAGAATCCGCTAGGAGAATGAAAATAAAAAACCTCGAAGTCTTTGGTGATGCTGAGCTAATCGTAAAACAGGTAAACCGACAGTACCAAGCCAAACAACCTAGGTTGAGGTCCTACAGGAATTGCATCTGGGATCTGATCGAAAATTTCTTCTCCTCTGTCAAGGTTCATTTCATTCCAAGAACTGAAAACCAACAGGCTGATGCATTATCCAAAACAGCCTCAACATTCACACCTCCCACTGTGTTTAAACTAAAGTACCACATACAAAAGAGACATCGACCTTATATACCAAATAATGTACAACATTGGCAAGCTTTTGAGGATGATGAATAGCTTCACAAATTTTTAGAATCAATATATGATTTTTCCGAAATGCATACTGATCAAGAAAACCAAAATGATCCTATTTGGATCATGCAGGAAGGGGAAGACCCTCAAGATTTCCACGATAAAATCATGAATCACCGAATGCTCGTTCTTAAAAATAACCAGATCCCCAAGGGCCTGATTCCCTTGGAAAGATTATTCAATCAAGATGATATCCCTTTAAGATCCACTCTACAATGTCAACCTGAAGAGGTTGAGGACTGTGACATAGGTACTAAAGAAAACCCTCAATTGGTGAAACTATCCAAATATCTGTCCCCATAAACTAAAAGTAAATACGTGGAGTTGCTTAGAAAGTACAAGGACATTTTCACTTGGTCATATGAAGAGATGAGAACCTATGAAACCACTGTGATTGAACATAAGATACCCTTGAAGCCTGGTGTCAAACCCTTTAGACAAAAACTCAGACAAATCAATCCTATTTTATTTCCCGTGGTCAAAAGGGAAGTCAAAAATCTCCTGGATGTAAAAATAATCATACCACTGAGATACTCTGATTGGGTAGCAAACCTGGTCCCGGTTAGAAAGAAAAGTGGGGAAATTAGACTATGTGTTGACTTTAGAAATCTAAATAAGTCCTCCCTCAAAGACAATTACCCCCTACCCAAAATGGATCACATTTTATAAAAAGTAGTTAGGGAAAATAGGATGTCGATGATCGATGGGTTTTCTGGGTACAATCAAATTGTCGTCAATGAACACGATAAAGAAAAAACAACCTTCACCACCCCTTGGGGTACATTTATGTATGAAAATATGCCTTTTGGTTTAATGAATGCAGGTGTTACTTTCCAATGTGCTATGGATATTACTTTCATTGGCAAAAGGGAAAAATTTGTGGTTATCTATCTTGATGATCTAACCATTTTTTCTAAATCTGATGAAGATCATCTGATACATCTCAAGTAGACGTTTGAGAAATGCCACAGGTTTGGTTTGTCTTTAAACCCCAAAAAGTCTCACTTTGCTATGCAAGAAGGTAAACTCTTGGGCCATATTGTGTCTCGAGATAGAATTAAAATTGATCCTAAAAGAGTTGAAGCTATAGACATAATAAATATCCCTAGGAATGTAAAGGAGATTTAGTCATTCTTAGGAAAAAAAAAAAATTGAGGAGATTTATCCCAAGCTTTGCTGAAATTGTGAAGTTGATCACAGATATGCTAAAGAAAAACAACAAAGTGAAATGGAAAACAGAAGCCAAAGCATCATTTGCACGCATCAAGAAGGTTATAAGCGAGGCACCCGTACTAACAAGCCCTGATTATCTAAAGGTTTTTCTTATTTTCTCATTCGCCTCTAAACACACACTTGCCACGGTACTCCTCCAAAAAAATGAAGAAGGTTTCGAGCAACCGATAGCCTTTTTTAGCAAAAGTCTTAGAGACGTTGAACTCATATATGATATAATGGAAAAACAAGCATATGCTATGATGAAGGCGTTAAAGGATTTCAGAACCTACGTGTTGCATTCCAAGGTAATTGTGTACGTACCCACCAGCTTCGTAAAATACATTTTGGTTCAGTATGACAGTGATGGCAAAAGAGGACAATGGCTTGCCAAAATTCAAGAATTTGACTTGGAGATAAAACCAATGAGACTAGTAAAGGGACAAGGTTTGGCTAAACTCTTAGCTGAATCAAATTTCAGATCTCTCGAAATAAATGGCCTACAGGGAGGTGAAGAGTGTGTGGACAGGAATGAGCTCGATGAACAAATAATTGAAATCAGAATCGAAGAGAAGTTTGCTCCATCAGATTGGTACAAAGACATAGTGTCCTACCTGTTGACCTTGAAGTGCCCGAGTGACTTACCCCCATCTAAAGCTAGAACGTTGAAGCTGCATGCGGTCAAGTACTGTATATACGAAAGACAATTGTATTGGAAGGAACCACTTGGCTTCCTGTTGGTTTGTTTGGTTGAATCATAAACATAGAAGGTAATAAGCCAATTTCACGAAGGAGTGTGTGGAGGACATCATGCCTGGAGGGAAACGGCTTATAAGATCCTGGGGGAAGGATATTATTAGCCCAAACTTTTCTTAGACGTCAACGCCAAGGTCTGAGCCTGCAACCCTTGCCAATTGTTTGCAGGCAAGAATAAACTCCCAGCGATGCCATTGGTTCTGGTCAAAATGAAAGCCCCTTTTCAGCAATGGGGATTAGATTTCATAGGCGAAATTAATCCTCATTCTAGCACTCAACATAAATGGATCCTGAATACTACAGATTACTTCACCAAATGGGTGGAGGCTATTCCAACTAGAAGGGATACAGATTCAGTGGTAATAGATTTCTTAGAAGAGCACATTTTGTCTAGATTCAGCTGCCCCCAAAAGATAGTCACAGATAATGCCCAGGCCTTTAAATCTATGGCTATGGTCAGCTATTTCTAAAAGTACAATATTGTTCTTGGTCATTCCACGACATATTACCCCCAGGGAAATGGGCTAGCCGAGTCTTCAAACAAGAGTCTAATCAATATAATTAAGAAAGTGTTGAGCAGAAACAAGAAATCTTTGCATGTGCATTTGAAATACACTTTGTGGGAAAATCGTATAGGCACGAAAAAGTCTATCAGCACTTCTCCTTTCCAAATGGTGTACGTGACTGACGTAGTATTACCTATAAATATAGCGCTTCCCATATTGAAACTTTGGCAAGATGAGAAAGAAGAACCAAATCATGTCACAATAAGAATAAACCAGCTGATTGAAGTCCAACAGCACAGGGCCAAAGTGGATGAAAGGTTGCAGAAATACCAGGACAACATGAAAGCGCTTTTTGATCGTAAAGCCAAAGACAAAGATTTTATCCTTGGAGATTTGGTTTTAAAATGGGATGCTAGGAAGGAAGACTCAACAAAACATGGTAAATTTGATCACATCGAGTATGGACCATTCAAGGTTACTGCTCCTGAAGGAAAAAATTCGTTTCTGTTAGAGAATTTGGACGGTAAAATCCTCAACGCCCCTGTCAACGGGCGTTATTTAAAACACTATATGAAATAATTGGTCTCCAAAATTCCCACTGTATATAATGGTTTGTATTTTCTTTTTTATTTCATAATTTTCTTTGGTAAGTCTACTTTCGTCAAAAATAAAGTAGGTCAATGTTTTTTCTAGAAGTAGGGATACGAAATTTTCAATGCATTCAATTCTTTTAAAGCCCTGATACTCTTCGTATTGTTCCCTTACAGGATCTCGGCTTGCAGCCCAAACAAGCTAAAGGAGCAAACAAACGGCCATATATCGGAAGATAAATTCGCCGAAAACAGGTGATAGAAAAGATTTTCCATTATTTCAAAAGAGAACGAAAATGGTAAGGCAAAGGTGCAATTTCCAGAGTAGTCTATTTTTCAAATGATGGTCTCGTAAGTGTGATATGTCACTAAAAGAATGAGTTCTTACTCTGGGTCCTAAGAGTTTCACCTAGATAAAGAAAAGAGGTAATTAAAAATGCAGAGAGAGTAAAGTGTCTCTGAGAAAGGGTTCCAAGAGTTGGGTTTAATCCATGACCTCCATTTTTCGATTTCCAGGTCTTTCTCTGTCACCCATTTCTACCCTTGGTTTTGCCTTCTTAAAAAAAAAAGAACCTTTCCGGGTTTTCCACAGAGGGAGAAGAGATTACGTCTTAGATTTGGAAGCTGGAAAATAGATCTTAAAAGGTAATCCAGTCCTCATAACTCCTCACTCTACAATTAAACAAAGTTATGCGTAGGCTAATCCTGACTCTCCTAGGTTTCTTAACAGTTTTCTAAGGATTGAGGCTTGCTCGAAGGAAGGCCCTTGGAAGTAATCTTTCCCATTTTCCCTGCGGGCTAAGGTGCTTTGAAAGTTAAGAGAAGGTTGGTCCAGGGTAATCAAAGCAAGTTGACAGACCTCCAGTGCAAATTTTACACAGATATCATCCCTGGTATACTTGGTACAACTGATTGCCCCCACTTCATGTTCAAAAAGTAAAATATAAGACAAATGGTGAAAGGGAATTCATATTTGATTGCCCCCATCTAGTCCAAGAAGACATTGAAAGGAAATTCATAAATGATTGCCCTCATCTCAACATTTAAATTCATAATTATGATTCAAAGTGGTGAAAGGAAATTTAGTAAAAAGGGACAGATAATTTCACTGGGGTATTGAATAGGCTCACTGGCAGTGAAGCAATATCTGAGGTATCTGTAAAGTTGTTATATGTAAATTTCTCTCTACTCTGGTTACTAGCCTTTTCAAAACTGGATTTGCATCCCAAGTTTAGACAAGGCTCCCTGATTAAAAGCATGAAATTTACTTCGTTTGATGCAAGCCAAAAGCCGCAAGATCTGTTGGATTTCCTAGGATTGTTTTGATCATCTTAAAGTAGATGTTAATTCAGTAGTGAGAAGGAGAAGATCATGAATGGGGCTACAGCTGAATTTACAATGTTGGGAGTTTTGAAAATCTTTTCAGAAGTAAAGACAAAATCTCTTTTTCCCTCCGTATCCCCTTCCTAAGCAAGTTCCGTAGAAATAAGCCTTTGACTCCATTTACCCAATAAAGGCACTAAGTCTACTCATTCTCCTCGTCCCAGAAAGAGACGAGGTCCCCAATTGGAGCCTATGTTTAAATAGTTTTTAAAGTTTTTATCTCTAAGACTAAAACTTTCCTTTTTCGGGTTTCGGTTTTTCATAAAGCATAACCCTCGCTATCATTTCCAAAATCCCAGTACCGAAATCTCAACAATTTTTATTCTTTAAATAATCAACGGAAAAAAACCAAAAGTGTTTTGAAAGTCTCGACACACATTCTGTAAAGTTATTTTTTAATCATGGTAATTTAAACCCTAAAGGAGTTGATTAACAATTTTTAAACCTTTCTGGATTTCGGTCTACTCAAAACCATATGTTTTCCATACATATTGAATCACGAAATATCGATCCCTGATTTCCCGAAAGAATGGAAGTTAGTTTTTAATCCTGATTAATTAATTTACTAATATGAAAGTTAAGGCATAACCTAATCTAATCGTGATTTTGTAATTTCGGGAATCGGGGTTTGGCGATTACATACCTCATATATCCATGATCCCCGAAACCCCAAAGTGAGAAGTCTCGAACCATAATCAACGTTTAAACTGAACTAAATCTGTTTTAAAAAAACACGATTAATGGTAATTAAACTTCTTAGGTATTTTCTTATTTTCGATACCGTTGAATGAAATATTTCGAATTTTGAATCTGGGATTGCCAAAATACGGCCACAATTAATAACGGATAACTGATGACTGATGTGACACTAATGCGTATCTCATAAATATTCACTGCATTTAAGGTATTAAGTTCTTGTCAGTTGCGTCAGTACCTTCACCATTAAACGAGTTTAAGGTGAATTAAAGGTCTGTGTTCCAAAACCTATGCTTGTTATGTCTTTCAAAGGTAATTCACATTCATCCAAGATCATACGCTTCTTTTCTGTGACAGGTTTTCATTCTAACATAAATCTATGGCACTAAAGAAAGCACCGAAGAAGAGTGAATATACAGAGGAGATACGTAACCCATAAGGAGATATCATATCCGACACTACGCCACATGCCATCGAATCAATTAAATCCTAGAGAGAAATCTATGAACTCCTTGATTACGAAATCAAAAATTCTCTTGTTGATTCCGAGAATCACCTTCGGGATATAGTAGAATCAGAGCTTGATAAGATTGTAGCACACCCTCGGCTCATGGAATACAATGACATGATCAATTGGGCCTTGGAGAAGGTTGATATCCTGACAAGAAGCATTTTAAATGATCAAGCGATCATTGTCGGCTCATTCAGGCCAGAGCATATACAAGTAATGTACAAACTCTCACCAAATCCTAAGTACATTTATAATGCCGAATTTACAGCTGAGTTTCAAAGGAAAGAATGTATTGAGGTGGACCAAACATATCCTGACTTTATTAAAGGATGGTGGAGATGTCTATCGAAATTTAGGGCCGATACCCATGGAATTTATGCCACAACATCTTTGAACAAGTACATGGTCTATGTATCCATTATGCTGTGTAGACTCTTCGGGAAAAAGAATCCCTGCCATATCCCTCTAGAATGGGTGCCCCTTTTAGAAGAAGCATCAGAAGGATACACTTTTAACTGGAGCAAGATTTTGTCTGATAACCTAGCCCAAGAGGTTTCAAAATATAGAGTTGCAAGATCTAAAGGTCAGCAAGTCGCCTTTTACATGTCGGCGTACATCATGGACGCAATCTACTTTGTAACTCCATTTCTCCTGATGAATTGGAGTTGGAACATAACCTGCCCGGAACCCATTCATGAGTATCACTCTGTGTTATGGGAAGAAAACACTAAGAATGTGTTTTACGAAATTTGTCATTTCATAGTAATTCCAATGCATAAAATGTTTTATGGCTGTGAACCCCCTCACATTTCTGAGACAGTCTCAGAAAACCTCAAAGCAATAGCCAACTGGTTCATCAATGAAAAATTCTCTTACATTAGGGTTTATGGGTGCTCAATCCCCCCTCATGCGCTTCCAAAATTCCTCCCGGACAGACTGGTGTGTAGAGAGGTAGCGCACCAAATAGTAAAAGGCGATATTGGAATAAAGCTAAAGGCATCTCAAAAGAAGTCCTGGTCAATATTCCCTGTACATATCGGGAAATTTTCATTGCAAAACCTAGGCCATTATAAAGTGGAAGCCAAAGCACTAGAAGAAGTTAAACTGGTAAATATCGAACATAAAAAACATGACCCTTATCAACTAGTGAACATGCATTTGATGCACTGCAATATGAAACCTTATGAACACGAAAAGTCTGTTTATGATGATATATTCAAAGAGGTTAAATCCTATGAGGAGGTATTGAACAAGGTACGAGCCTTATCACCTGGCTTATAGAATGGTTTCATGTCCTTCCAAAGTCATAGGCGAAGTTGTTTTCCAAAGATTTTGCAGGGTGAATCCACGACCCCCCCTCCAGAGAAGGAAGGGCCTCACCCAGGTTTTGAAACAAAGTTACAGGATACAATAGCTGCAAAGGGAAATATGAAGGAGATTGAAATTCCTTCGCAAGAAACAAAAGTTCCTCAGATAGATAAATCAGAGTCAAGGAAAGATAAGATGTTGGAAACATCCCCAGAAATCCCTGAGGATTTTCCCAAAAAAGTAGGAGGAACAACATCAATGGAGCTTGGAAGTCCTATTACTTCTTTGATCCCTTTGTAGTCTACTTGTGGTAACCCCCAAATGAAATTCCTATATATTAATGATCTCGAATCTATTTCTAGGGATGAGATTCCTTCCTTTGATTACTTTTTCAGTAAAAAGAGGAAGGCTATCCTGAAACAGGAAATGCATCCAAGAGGAGACATGATGATAAAAAGACACAAGATCATCGTAGATGGACAAAAACTTGAAGAGGGGGAATTCTCTACAGAAATAACAGGCACAATGGGATCCTTAGCATCGACAAATTTATACTCTGTGGGTAATTTGAGAACTATGTTGCAGTAGAAAGATCAGATGATAGCTCAGCTACAAAGTCAATTAAAGGAGACTAAAAGAAGTATTAGTCGGGAGATAAACAAGGGTCTAGAATGAGCCAGATTCAATGACATACAGGAGATTCAAATACTAAGATCAAGCTTAAATGAAGTGAACATGAAGATACAGGCCAGTCAAGCACAGGTCCTACATCAGGAAGAAATGAATAAACAATTACAGAACAAGATGAGTTCAATCCAAAATCAAGTAGTAGAGATGGAAACTTTCCAAGCCCAGTCATTGGAAATACATGCAAAAATAGAAAAAGAGAAACAGGGATTGATCTCTAAGCTAGAAATTATTCAGACTTACTTTCAAGAGACAAGCAAATCCTTCGACAGTATCCTCTTAAAGGAGAGGGAAGCAAAAGTAGCTAGAACCACTTTTCAAAAGGCAGTGACTCTTTCAACAAAAGAGGAGATCGGAAAGACTCATAAGTTATCTGTTTCAGAGAAGATCAGAGGGGATATAATACTTAATGTTTGGGAGGCAAGCCTTGCCAAAAACAAGAAAATAACCAAAGAGGTTAACGATGATTTCCGAGCAATTTTTGATCTTCTAGATAAGGCTTCGTTGAACATTGGAAGAGACAATTGTCTTGGGTTATTGGGACAAATCAACATTGGTAGGCATCGATTAAATTTCAAGGAGAATCTGGATGAAATTCAAATAGAAATCTCATAGATAAAGGTAATTGATGTTACATAGATTAACAGGTGGATGGTGAAGCCAAATTTAAAGTTACAAACTATTGAGTTTACAGGAAAGATAGTTGACGACCGTCTACCAGGACTACAGAGAAAATTCTTCTTATTTGAGGCGAAAGATATTCCAGAGGCTCCTAGGGTGTTGGTGTAGCTCCTGGGAAAATGTATTGATTGTCTCAAAATAGAAGAATGAGTTTCATCAACAAAGAAATAAAGTATTATTTTGAAAATTTCAACATCAAAATTAATCAAAAAAGATAAAGATAGAAATATAAACGGTTCATTATTTCACATTCATGTAACCGTTAGTCTTCAGAGGTTAGTTAATCACCAACAGAAAAAAAAAGTTTGGTGATCATGTATAAATATAATTTCACAAGACTAAGAAGGGGATTTTTGTTTTTTTGGGAGCCAATTGTTTTAGAAGTTTTCCGATTTACAGTGATATAGATAATGCAGAAGAGATTCTGAATTCTGTCAACTTGAAGCTATGTGTTCCTTTACTCTGTTTTCAATATCTTTCAACATCTTTATTTTCATGTCTTTCTAATGAATGATTAGATATAGTTTAACTCAAACTTCTATTGTAGTTTGAAATTATTTGATTATCTAATCATTTACAGTTTTTGCTTTGTGATTGCTATCAACAGTTTCAATACCTGTAGGTCATTTGGATGGTTATATTATATACTTCATTTTTCTCTCCTTCTTTTGTTAAGATATGAGATTCTTTCATGATTAAAGCCTCATATTTTTCGAAAGTGTTACTTTGTTATTATTTTACTATTCTCAAATTATTTCAAGTACAGGAAATGACCTCTACTGTTATTGTGTTATTATTTTGAGTTCCAAAACTCCTTTTCTATTTCATCCCTAAAAAATGAAACAACAAATCTTTAAACATTTTATAATTCAATAAAATTTTACTCTCAATGACTGTCCCAAATAATAGACAACCTAACATAGAACCTGGCCTTCAAGATCAAACTAGCATTTCTTTGAACTTATTTAATACTATCCTTCAAACAACAAATACCCGGGTCTAATTAGAACGCTCATGGGTAGTTATCGAGAGAGATATTAGCATCCAAGAACAATGGGAAGCTAGACAGAGACAGTTGAGAAACCAACTTTGATTTACCCTTCACAATTGATTCTTACCCCTTAATTCTCTCTATCTTTTCGGATGCCTTGATGGTATACTTTAGAGCCTTAAAGTATAAACTCATGAATAACAAAAGGGATACTTGAAAAAGAAGATCCACTATTGATCAAGCATGAAGATGAGAAAGAAGAAGACATAAGTTGATATACATCTACTATAACATTTCATGTATCCCATGAAAAAGGGTGATAAGGCATAAAGTTAATAATTTTATGGGGAGAGGCCTTATACTCTCTATCTTTTGTATGTACATTTCCCCATCAACCTATTGGCTTGTTCACAGGAACAATGTGCTTTTCATTGATGGCAAGAACAAACAGGAAGGAGAAGCTTGGGAGGAGAAGCAACAATGATCATTGGATCACCCATTCCAAATTCCTGATGGCCATCAGATCTGACTTGAGACAGGAGGAGCGCATAGATGGAGAATAGATCTCAAGTGTTAGATCTAAGCATGGGGATCGACCATCATTGGATGTAGGAGAACCTGCATGATCTTTAAAATTCAACATGAAGTGGGCTTACAAATTCCTAAAAATAGGAGGACCGTCCATCATCGGGAAGACACGTGGCTACATTTCAACATTTCACTGACTAGAAAGTCAAAGGAAGGACACTCTCTAACCTTCCAACTCGCGATATGCGAAATTGCGATAATATCTAGGCCGTCATATCTGGATTAATTACGAAGGACCAACAGTCGTTAGATCTGGTGAAGCTGCAAGGAGAATAAGACCTGGAGTCATCCAAATCTCCAAAACTATGAAAGAATCCTGGTCATCCATCGAGGACAGTCACGGGTCGTTGGATACGGAGGACACATGTCGAAATATTGTCATTTCACTGACTGGAAATTCAAAGGCACAAGGTGCTTTATTCTTCCAACTCATGAAACATGAAATGGCGAAATGATATGAGACATCAGATCAAGGAGAAATCTGGTTCGTCGATCCAAGAAGGACACATGGAGAAAGATCATCTCTTCAATGACTAGAAAGTCAAAGGAATGAGGTGTTCTAACCTTTCAAACTCACAATATGCAAAATCGAGAAATAATCTTAGTTGTTGGATCAAGGATGAATCTGGGTCGTCAAATCTAGGAGGTAGTTCATTATAGACCACGTCAGAAAGGACAAGTGGCAATCTATGTCAGCAAGGACACGTGGCACAATCATACAAGGACAAGGGTCAAGTTTACACGGCATTTCAGGCCACTGGAAATCACAATTTTGGGTGACACATGGTAGTCACTTGGCTTATGACACATCATTGAGTGACGCAAGAATGAAATCACTTCAGGAGTTTAGTTTCGGGATTTTTAGCATCAATACTCCCCCAATGTCCCGAAATCTGAAGTTCCAAGATGGCGGATAGTCATCCAATCACCATGGATCTTGGGCCATTGATCTGAAGAGAGAAGCGCTCAAATGACTAGCCAATGGTCATATCTCATGGTCATATCGTCGAGAGCTGAAGAGCAGAGCTAGAGCTGCCAAGCTCCATTTCAGAGTTTGCAACATGGAGAGTCGAGACGATTCTTCACAGAATCTCTGAAAAACGAATCGTGAAATGCCTTTTTGAATAGGGTTGTGGTCACAGCCATTGGTCACATCATTGAAGGTTTAAGGGAGGAGCTAGCATGCAGCTAAGCTCCATTTCAAAGATCATGACTTGGAGAGTTGGGATGCCTCATCTCCAGATCCCTGAAACATGAGTCACGAAAGTTCCTTATGAATAGGCATTTGGTCACCTCCAGAAGTCACCTTAAAAGAAGGGGCTTATCCAGAAGAGCTAGCACCCACTATGATGTTTTATTTAGGAAGAGAGAAGGTGCCATAACGCATGAATGTGCAGAGTTTCTCTCAGTAACTGCTAGAACGAAGTGATTGCATCTTCCAGAGAATTTGAGGAGCTATAGGGTGGCTTCCAGAGGGGTCGAAGAGCCTCGGTGTAAATGTTAGAGACCACTGATGGTTTCTTCCAGAGAATTCAAAGAGTCTTCAGGGTGATCGACAGAGAATACAAAGAGTATCGAGTCAACTTCCAGTGGAGTGTAAACTCATCATAGAGTTGACTGACAAATGGAAAAGGGTCGAAGACTGTTATAGTCAGTAAAGCCAAAATATATATCAGGAGAAGGGCTAGTGATGATGAAGGCAATGAAGTGTATGCACTGGGATAGGGCATGAAGCATGAAAAAGGTGCAAAGAAACTATAAAAAATGAAGAAAAGAGAAGAGATGGTGCTGTAATTTTTAAGAGTGTGTTATGCAGGTAGAAGAAGGGAGTGTAGAAGGAGGCAGGGTGCAACAACTAAAATGCATAGAAGAGAAATGGTGCATAGAAGGGACATGGCACACATAGCATAAAAGGCAGAAGAATAGAAAGTGCAAGGAATGTGTGTAGGAAGACATTGATGCAGGTAGAGGAGAACAATGTCGCAAAACAATGATGATACTAGTAAGCCATTGGTAAATATTGTATCACTGTGATAAATTTACTGATACCAAACTTCATATTTTAGGGTGCCTAGGGAGGACTGTTGTCTTCTGAGTTTCAAGTCAGTGCTAGGGAGGACTGTTTTCCTCTGAGTTTCAAGTCGGTGCTTGAACATAGGGAGTTGTAGCTTCCATCTTGTTGCAGCCAGAGAAGCCAGGGTGGCAGGGTGGTGCCAGGGAGAGTTGTTGTTCTCTATTATACAGGTTGGTTCCTGTGTGACTGGAAGTTGGTGCTTCCATCCAGTTGGTGCTAGAACACATAGGAAGTTGTTGATTCCTTCTAGTGGGTGCTATAGAAACCAGGGAGTTGGTGCTTCCTTCTAGTGGGTGCTAGAGAAACCAGAGAGTTGGTTCTCTCAGCAAGTAGCAGCTTGCAAAATAGAGGTGGTAGCCTCATTATGAGTTGGTGCTCATAAAAATGAT
Source organism: Picea mariana (assembly GCA_032191745.1). Classification (NCBI taxonomy): domain Eukaryota; kingdom Viridiplantae; phylum Streptophyta; class Pinopsida; order Pinales; family Pinaceae; genus Picea; species Picea mariana. The sequence goes on along the minus strand of JASDQU010310018.1, from coordinate 18,432 downwards.
AATGTATAGAAAATAATTATCATATAAAGAAGAAGACGTTTTCACCCTTTATGGGTTTCCTCAGGAATATCTGTCTCTGTACTATACATGTGTGTGATTGATGTTGAATACTCTACTGCTTATTTATTGTGATCATCATTGAGAAGTTCTGTAATAAATTTAAAAAATGGATATAATTGTTTAAGCACAGTAACTGTTGATACTGAGAGGGGTGTGAATCAATATCAAGTACAATTTAAAACCTTTTTCAACTTATACTTAAACCATTCAACTATATCCAATGAAAAATGAACAATAGTATAAGAGTTACACCAACACACCATAATACACCATACACAATATATGAGAAATAATCAATATATTGTTCAAGGGAAGCAATGACTTCCAAAGGTAGCTACAGCTTCCAAATGTAAATGGAGGGATAAACCTCCAAGAGGAATTTAAATTACTCCAATATAAATAGAGGATTTAACTCTCCATCCTTTCCCCTTCCTTCCTCGCAAAAACAAGTTATAGAGAGAATGGTAGACTTTGTTCAATTTTGGTTTATTCAAGAGACCAAACTTACACAGAATCCCCTGCACTCAATATTTCACATTAGATTCTGAAACTCGCACAAAAGAAACTAAATTCTGTAATGTTTCCAATGAATTTTGTCCCACTTCATTTGAATTCTCTATGAAGAAGTTATGACTGTTTTACCCGGAACACCTGTTTATTGACTAGCTTCAGGACTAGTCAAAAACCCTATCTTCCACAGAGTGTATCTCCATAATTATAACGAATAAAGAGATGAAAGTTTTACCATAGGTACCTTGATATTTCATCTCAATACCATATCAATTTCACCATCTTAAGCATTCTAGAAAAAATTTTATAGAAAAAATGGTAAGATGACCTGAAAATAACATACCTTAGAACACATCACCAAAACACTTCATCCTCCCTTGAAATACGACTTTCTTTACTTCCGATTTCCTCTGAAATTTGACTTGTGTATCAAATGAATGTATAATGATATTTATTTATACCATTTATGTCACTTCCTTTTAACATTAGGGCTGACCTGGCAATTTATTATTTTGTAATTCTTTTCTTTAATTATCTTCAAGGCTACCTCCTTCTTCAATTCACTTTGTCATCTTCAAAAATTCATTTCTCCTCAACCATGAGGATCCACGTGACGTGCCACATGCCACCAGAAACAACATGATGTATACTATCCATACATGGGTCTTGTATCTACATGTGCATTTTCCTTCATGTCCAAATACCTTCATCAATCTTGCGGTCCAAAACCCATGACTAGGGTTGACATCAATGACAACAACCAATATTCCAACAATATCCCCCTTTGTCATTGATCGAAAAACTCATGCTCCCCCTATCATCATGATCCAAATTTATCTCCCCCTTTGACATCAATGGAAAAGGGTTGGGCTTCTCCCCTTGAGTTTAATGGCAAAAGGTAACTCTCTTCTTTGGGGTTGCTCCCCATGAACATGTGGCACTCAATAATACTTCATCCTTATTTTTGGTCTTTGGGACATTTTCTTCCTTGGAATCCTTTTCTGTGGCTTGTATCTTCTCTCTCTTCTTCATATCTCGGATGTATATGTTGTTCATTCTTCTTGTTGTAGTTGCAACCAATCTTCCTGAGTTATTTTCTCTAATTTTACATTTTCGGGAGTCAAACGTAAGAGTGTATCCTTGATCACACATTTTACTAACACTGAGGAGATTATGCTTCAGATCTTCAACCAATAGGACTTTTCCTTCTTTTACATTTTCACTTCCAAGCTTTACAATTCCTTTTCCAAGTATTTTAGTAGATGAGTCATCTCCAAATGTAACATTTCCACCCTTTTTCTTCAAGATGACAAATTTTCTTTGATCTCCAGTCATATGAGATGAGCACCCACTGTCTATGAACCATTCATATTCTTCTTTGCATTCTTTAGTGACCAATGTTATTTGACAGTTTTCATTGTTTGGAATTTCTTTCCTTTTCCATGTTGTAGTTGGTATACAAACATTTGGCATATGATTATCTTCCTTCATCTCTCTGCAATCTCGTGCTTTATGACTAAGATTATTGCACTTGTAACATACAAAATTTTGATCCATTAATGGGTCAAATGGATTATAATTTATGTTGATAGGTCTATGAACATTTCCATATCTACGTTTTTCACCATTCATGTATCTTTCATAGTTATTCCTTTCATTGGTTCTACAATTGATTGCCTTGTGTCCAAAATTTCCACAAGTATAACAATGTCCAAGAAAGAAATTTTGATACCTAGGAGTAAGTGATCTTCTTTGTGGTGTGGTCCATCTGGGTTCACAATCTATTCTTCTGTAGTTTCCTTCATAATGATTTCTTTCATACCTGATGGGAGAGGATCTTCTTGATGTCTCATTCCTTCTTAATTCTAGTCTTCTATCTTGTTGTTCAACTTCTTCTGGAGTGTTGGTTTCATCATTTTCATCTTCCTTCTCTTGCTTTGTTGTCTTCAAACTGTCATTGTATCCTAGTCCTATCTTGTCATTTGGAGATATTTGATTGCTAAGGATCTCATCTAATTTTTCAGTGCTTTTTTCGAACTTCTTCAACTTTTTTGTTGTCAATAGTAGCTCCCCTTTTGTGTGATCCAATTCTTCTTTCAATTTCTCATAATCTTTTAATTGTTCCTCCAAGCTATTAATGGTATTTTTAAGCTTGTAATTTTCTTCTTCACAACTACTCAATTCACCTTTTAGTATTATGTTTGTGTTTCTAAGATTAATATTTTCATTTTCAACATGCTTCAAATTTTCAAGATTCTCATCTTCTTGTTCACTTTCTGCATTGTCTTTGTATCCCCAAAAGGAATCAAGGTTAGTTTCTTCGTTTGAATCTTCTTCAGAAATGATTTATTCTTCTTTAGAATTCTTGTCATCATTATCTTGGGTTTCTTGGGTTATGAAGAGGACTTCTCCTCCATCATTATCTTGTTCATCACTCTCATCTAAGGAGATGTCATCATCCTTGGAGTAGAAGCTCTTTTTATTGTTGAGTCTTCTCTTTTTATAGTAGCAGTTTTCAACAATATGTCCTATTCTACCACAATTAAAGCATTTGAGAGGAGACTTACCTTTGTATCTTCCACTTCCCTTATAAAACCTTCTTACAAAATTTTCTATTTCTTCATCAAGGTCGTTATCCTTGTCTTTTGTCTTCTTTATGGCTTTAAAGGCCACTTCATTGTTTGGATGTTCACTTTATGTACCTGTTCTCATTTCATATGCTATAAGAGACCCATGTAATTCATCCATTGTCATTTTGGTCAAGTCCCTAGTTTCTTCAATGGTGGAGACCTTAGCATCGTACTTCAAGAGAAGTGATCTCAACACTTTTTGTACAACTAATGATTCATCGATCTCTTCACCTAATCCTCTAATAGCATTAACAACTTCATCAACTCTAAGAAGATAGGTTGCAATATATTCCTTTTCATTCATCTTCAAATTTTCAAATTCCGCTCTATGTTGTTGAAGCTTGACCTGCTTAACTTTTGGATCACCTTCGTAGATACTCTTGAGTTTGTCCCATACCTCTTTAGAAGTGCTGAAGCCCATTAATTTGCTAGAAATGGTTGGTGCCAACGTTGCTAGAATAAAACATCTGGATTTTGAATTACAACTCATAAGATTCTTCTCATTTGGATTGGTTGGAGCATTATTTGGGATTACATAGCCATTTACAACTGAGTACCAAATGTCTACTCCCAAAACCGTTAGGTAAGTTTTCACTCTATCACTCCAGTATGCATAATTTCTTCCATCAAATTTTTGAATCCCATTTGAAATGTGCTCATGGTCATCCATCTCTGCTCAGGATTTTCCTCCCAGTGGTTAAACTGTTCTAAAGGCAACCTGTTAGGATATTTAGACACTTAGGAGTTAGTTAAGATCTACTTGGTCTAATATGTCGTTAGGTAAAAGTGTGTTTCTTTAGTATGCATTAGTATGCATTTGTAGTTAGGCAATCCGACGGTCACGATATGTTCCCGACATAGAGTGATCCGATGGTTCATACTCTCCTCGATCT
>JASDQU010310017.1:89540-111430 GCA_032191745.1 Picea mariana | reverse complement strand
TTGATCTGGTTATGTGAGTGGTTACTGAAGGTGTTCGTCCTCTGTTGGAATACCTGTGTTGTCGAACAGAAATAACAAGTCAATACAACTACTGGTTGCATCTATTCCATGAGAAGAGAAAAAAACAGTTCATTATTCTGCCTTGGAAAGTCGGGGACTTCGTGTTGAGGAACGCCAAGAAAATTGAAAAAGTCACACCCCATTTCAACAACTTGAACCTAAGATGTGCTGAAAGCTTAAGAGGGTTCGAACCTAATAATATTTTTTAGAACATTTACTTACACTTGGCCTCGACAATTCTTTTTTCTAGAAACACCTGAGAGAAAACATAGACACTGGCGACAACACTCCTCCTTCTGATGTTGGCTACCTAGACACATTGCAAAGCACCACTGAATTGTACAAACAACAAGGAAAAGGCCCTGGTAAGAAGAGTGTTCAATCGACGGATAACACTCCCAAAAGTAGGACATCCCGAAGCATTTCTCCAATGACCCACCACAACAAGAAAGCAACCCAAAATTCTTCAAATGGGGGAGGAGATAAAAACCCTCCTCACCCTAAAATTGATAGTTCTCACAAGCTTCCCATGGAGAAGAAGAGAAATAAAATTGTAGGGCAAGCGGAAGAGCCCAAAATTGAGAGTGAGAACATGGAACTTGAGACTGATCTGGATAGCGTATTCCTCAACCTTGATCAGCCCAGAGACGCGATCCAACATAGTCATCCAATGGACATAGATGATACCAAATTTTTTGATGAATATGAATCCTTTGCGTTCCAGAGCGCTGTTTTTTTACAGCGAGTCTAAAAAAATAATTATTGAAAAGAGAGATGTAAAAATAAGAAAGGAAAATCTCATTCAGAGGTTAATCTTGCGAACATGCTTGCATCCCAAATCTATCGACTTCACAGAGAAACCAGAGATGCTCTTGATGATTCCATTGTAGGCATTGAGGCCAAGAATGCTAGCCTGAAGGACCGAGTGAAGGAATTGGAGGAAGCTTTGATTCCTATGTCATTTCTTGCCAGTCCTTTAGCAATAGACATGCCTTCCACCCCTGCAACCAAGTTAAAAGGATCCTCCAGCCTCCTGTCATTGTGTAGAGGATATGTGGAGAATAATATCAAGAAAAGAATGGAACTGATTATTGAGGTGTGGGAAACATCACAAAGTATGGCTTCCCTTGGAACGAGGGCACATAATTTGCTTGAACGTTTGCAGGAAGATTTAAAAAATGAAGAGCATTTCTATTTAGACACGGTCCTTCCTTTAGGCACCCATGTCAACAACATGACAGAAATGAGAAGAAGACAAAAAAATCTCCCCTCCAAAAACCAGATCACTCAATTAAATGCATGCTGGAAAACGAAAGTGAAGAACCTGCATCTCATTGTCCAATCATGTGAACAAGCCATATCAAAGAAAGACAAATTATTCACAAAGATGACCAAAATAGACTTAGCCGGAAGGAACAACAAGGTCCAAGACCCCAAGTTAATTGTCAACTCCTTGCCCTTAACTAAGAAATCCTTTGATAAACAAGTTGATATTTTTAATGCGTTGTCTTTAGAAAATCTTTACAACATCCTTGAATATGGTGAAGATGACGTGGACAACTAGCTAGTCGACTATTCGGTACAGAATGAAGAAATTGATCAGGCTCTGCGTAATCTTTCTATCGATCTAAGGGAATTAGAAAAAAAAAATTCAACATAAAAATCCGAAATGAGATCAATGTCGCCCCCTTGAGAAGCTACATTGAAGAATGGGTCAAAAGGGAATTGAAGTAGGTCGCCGACGAACAACATACAGTTGGCACGATTCCAGTAGTCGTCAACGACAACAATAAAAAGGTATCGACAATCAAATAACAAAAGGGGTGATATGTACCATCACTATAAGTCTATACTGATCACATCCTGCATTGTTTATCAACCGAGTTATTCCACTGTTTTAAATAGAAATGTCTAGCCAAAGGCTGATACCTTCCAATTTCTTCTTTTCAAGTATTACACTCTATCGTCGCCCACTTCTTCTTTCCACAGTCCTATTTCTTGTACATATTTCTCTTATGGTCCGTGGTAGCCCCAATCCCAATCTATATGACAAACACATTTAACTTTCCAGGAATATGTAACAAACAATATTATTTTTTGATATATTTCAAATAAAACTATTTTTTATCTCCTTTTATATTTATGTGCTCATAATTTTTTTATCTTCAACTATGTTGAATGTCAAGAAATTGTGTTTATTTAATTTGAATTATCTTTTTCTCATGCATATCTTTTTCTCCTGCTATGCATATAACGTTTTTTTGTCCTGACACATATAGAGACATACATTCCAAATGGTCTATGGAAATTGTACTTAACTCTAACCAGTTTAAAGTATACATTGAATAAAACATGCAAGGTAGGAACAAAAATTTCGAACATAGCAAGTCACACCACTAGAAAGAATGGAAATTTTGAACATAACAAAATGGACTATATAGTTTCAAAAAATAAATGGGACTCTAGAGGCCACGTGTCATTTAATGCATGGATACCACTTGTGCTTCATGATGCTTGCCACATCTCCGCTGCAGTTTCCGTCTGCCTCCGCTACTTTTTCCCCATCCCTATGCATTTATTCCCAATTCAACCCAATAGATACTACACTACCATGCAACACTTGTTATGGTTAATTATTTCTAGCATAACAATGTAAACATGTTTGGAAAGTGAAAAATGTAACACAAATGTAACATAAAAATGAAAAGTGCAACATAAAATATAAGTTAATATATATTGTATCAATATGTAACAAAAATTACTATGTAAGAAAATGTTAATATGATATAAGTTTTAACACAATCTAAAGTTGCACTTGATTTTTTAAATCCAAAAATAAATTAAAAAATACTCTACTTAGCAATGTTAATCTTGTAGTACAATAGTGCTTACACATTAAAGTTAGACTTTCTCTTTAAAAGGTGGAAGAGAGGCGTCCCTCTAACTTTGATAAGCAATTTCCAATCTAAAATAAGTCTATACTAACTCATAGACATATTTTTTTATTACAATTTAATAAAAACTTGGAAAGAGTTTATCTTTATGAGTATCTCCTAATTAATTAGATCATCATAAGCTAAATTGTAACTACAATGTTGAAAAAACAGTTAATGGAGGTTGGGAAGTTTACTTTGGTTATGAGAACAATTATAAAAATGTGGAATTTTAGTTTAGGAAAGAAAATTCCTCTTGGTTGCCTTTGTTATACCAATAATTCTATATGTTTATGAAGTTTGGTGTTATAGTATTTTCAAGGAAATTAGAGCAAATCAACCATCAATCTCTCATAAATAACCTTAAAATTAGGTTCAATACACTTTATCTTATCGGCTTTTTAGAATCTAAGGTTCCAACTAATAAGAATAAGGCCATGATTAGGCACTTAGTTTACAAGAAGAAGATAATTAACATGAAGAATGAGAGGATTTTTATCCTTATGGAGTGTGGTGAGAATACCTTCCTCACTAAGAGGGAGTGTCGATTTTTGTAGCTCCAGGAAGGTATTCTCACATGACCCTAGGTGTTGGGCATGTGGGAATCATTGTGGGCATCACATCACACTTTTGGTTTGATGAAAACACCCTTGGATTTGAGTGGGGGCTTCATGGGTTTGGTGATGGGATTTGTAGGCTTGTTTTGGGGTTTCACACCCATAAGGAAAGCCTAATTTGATGTTGACTTGTGGAGGGGATTCTATGGTGACCCCTAAGGATTGTATATAAAGGAGAGTGGTCATTGTGACATTTCATATCATGTAGATCATGTGTGGAGACATGATGGAGATAACATAAGTGATTCTGCAATTGTGCTAGGAGGATTGGCGATCTCAGCAAAGGGGAAGTATGCAAGGTGGAAAATATGGCCCAAGGGAGAGGAGTGAAGAAGATCACACGTGTGGTGCGATTTTTTCGCATGTACGCGGGTTACAATGAGAACAATCGTGTACGTACATGGGTTGACGGAAGAAAAGTCACGTACACTATTTTTTGAGAAGGAATATATCCCTATAGGCTGAAAGATGACGTCAACAGATATTAGAGGTGGATCTACATCAGATTCGTGTGTAGAGAGGAGATTCCCAAATATTGTTGAGGTTTGGTTTTCTGATTTGTTACATTGGAAGGACAAGGTTGTCCTCAGATTATGTTGGAGAACAATGTTGTTCTCATATTTGGTGTATTGGAGAACAAAGTTGTTCTCATATTTGTTGCATTGGAGAAAAATGTTGTTCTCATTTTTGTATATTGGAGAACAAGATTTTTCTCAGTTTTGGTGATATTGTATTGGTTAAGAGGACTAGTTTTGTTCTCAGTTTTGGTGACATTGGGAGGACTAGTTTTGTCCTCAGGATTGAATAAACTTAAAAAACATAATTCTTGTGTCTCATGGTATTGATGATTCATCTATGATATTATTGTGTGTTCCATTGTGCTAAAATAAGTTAGGAATCTCAATGTGTTTATGTTTACAGTTCAATAATTTCAATGTAAAGTTGTTCAATGATAGTTAGATCATTATGAAGAAATTTTCATATTTGAAACTAGTCACAAAGAGTTGCATGTGACAATTGACATGGTATCAGAGCTTGGGATATGAAGAGAAGGGGATCATGTTTGAGACACATTTTTGGATAAAATACTGGAAGAGTATTGTTCTTATTCTTGTTCTTGTTCTGAGCAGGTCACAAGTGACAACTCTGAGGGAGTTGAGGAGTTACCTCTGAGAGGTAGCTATAGTGATGGTTGCAAGTGGCAACATGTTAGATGATCTCTAGTTTGATACATGGAGAAAAATAAATATTTAAAATTTCTTTGCAACTTCACTCAAATCCCTCTTAACCTTGAAGATCTATCAAGGATCAAATCCCTGAAGGTTAAAAATATTATCCAAGTTTTACATAGTGAAGAAGGTTACACCTAAATGAACTTGATCTCTATTTCCACTATGGATCTAGGCTATTAGACAACAATTCATACTGACTTGATATATCCAAGGAGAAAATTAGAAAGAAGCTATGAAAATATTTGCATTCCCTCTATTCAATTCAATCCATAGAAGTTGTCTATTACTATAAATTAGAATGAAAGATGTATTATTTTCATAACACATAAATATTTAAGAAGTGACCCCACCAAATGGCCTTCCTTTAATATTATCCATGGGATTTCACTTAGAGTATTTATGCTTTAGTAGCATCGGGAGACATTCCCACTTGTAGAGTGTGGTGAGAATACCTTCCTCACTAAGAGGAAGTGTTGATTTTTGTAGCTTCAGGCATGTATTATCAGATGACCCTAGGTGTTGGGCATGTGGGAATCATTATGGGCACCACATCAAACTTTCAGTTTGGTGAAAAACCCCTTGGATTTGAGTGGTGGATTCATGGGTTTGGGGATGGGATTTGTGGGCTTGTGTTTGGGCTTCACACCAATAAGACAAGCCTTATTTGATGTTGACTTGTGGAGGGGATTCTATGGTGACCCCTAAGGATTGTATACAAAGGAGAGAGGTTATTGTGAAATTTCATATCATGTAGATCATTTGTGGAGACATGATGGAGCTAGCATAAGTGAGTTTTCACTTGTGCTAGGAGGACTAGCGATCTCAACAAAGGGGAATCTTGCAAGGTGGTGAATCTAGCCCAAGGGAGAGGAGCGAATAATATCGCACATGTGGAGTGAGTTTTTCACATGTATGCGGGTTATAGTGGGAACAATCATGTACATACATAGGTTGAAGGAAGGAAATTCACGTACACTGTTTTTCGGGAAGGTATCGATCCGTACATGATGACAGGTGATGTCAGCAGGTCGTACAAGTGGATCTATAGTAGATTCATGTGTAGAGGAGCTTCCTAGATATTGCTGAGGTTTGTTTATTTTTATTTTTATTGGAAGGACAAGGCCGTCCTTAGATTTTCTTGGAGAACAAGGTTGTTCTCAGATTTGGTGCATTGGAGAACAAGGTTGTTCTCATATTTATTGTATTGGAGAACAAGGTTGTTCTCAGTTTTGTATATTGGAGAACAATATTGTTCTTAGTTTTGGTAATATTGTATTGGTTGAGAGGACTAGTTTTGTCCTAAGTTTTGGTGACATTGGGAGGACTAGTTTTTTCCTCATGATTGAATAAAGTTACAAAACAAAATTATTGTGTCTCATGGTATTGATGATTCATCTATGAACTTATTGTATGTTTCATTGTGCTAAAAAAAGTTAGGCATCTTAGTGTGTTTATGTTTATAGTTCAATAATTTCAATGTAAAGTTGTTCAATGATAGTTAGATCACTAGGAAGAAATTTCCATATCTAAAATTAGTCACAAAGAGTTGCATGTGAAAATTGACATGGTATCAGAGCTTGGGATTTGAAGAGAAGGGGATCACACATTTTTGGATACAACACTAGAAGAGTGGTGTTCTTGTTCTTGTTCTGGGTAGGTCATAGGTGACAACTCTGAGGGAGCTGAGGAGTTAGCTTTGAGAGGGAGATATAGTGACGGTTTCAAGTGGCAACATGTTAGATGGTCTCTGGTTTGAGACATGGAGAAAACCAGTTATATGAGGAGTTTTGGGCTATCACAGCTCCATGGTGCGACAGGTTGGGAGTTTTGGGGGATTTACGAAGAGCTCAAATCACACCATTATGTTGTGTGGAAGATTTCCAACCCTGTAGATGGACTTCCGATGATATGTCATGGTGATTTACGATGGGTGCAACTTAGGTGCTTTGTCATGGACAAGATGGCTTTAGATGTTTGGATGGTTGATGAGATAGAGTCTTCATTGGGACTGAGAATTGAAAATTGTCAAGGTATGAAAATGTATGTGGTATTTGACCCAGAAGGATGATGACATTTTTAGAGATGAGTTTCAGTGGTCTAGAGTGGACTAGACTGAGAGTCAAACCGCAACTTGGGATTTCTCAGACGAGGACACATGATCAGTGGTAGCATGTGCAGACACATGGAGTTTTTTGGTGACTTGGATGATGAAATTAGGTATAATTTCATTGGATGGTCATGAATTAATGAAGAGGGATGCTTTCATTGGAGGATTGCATGGTTCTTATCTAGTGAAAGCCACCGACACATGATAGGGGCACAATATTTGTTCGTGAGTTTCACAGTGTTTGACTCATGTATGTACGAGGAGCTTGGTAGGAGGACCAGGATTGTAGTACAGGGATATGGAGTAGTGGTATTCTAGATGGAGTCAGGGGGTGTGTTGCGAGTGGAAAATGTGTTATGGGTGCCATGAGTGTGTTATCAACCTAGGGGATTGAGGAGTAGGACTATTTAGTGTTATTCCAGGATGGACATGTTTTATTGGATGTTGAGTTGGTCTTCCCAGGTTTTGGGAACCTTTTGTGCAAGAGATATGTGCATGAGAGATGTTGTCAGGATTTGAGAGGATATGGATTGATTGTATCCAGGAGGAAACTCGGTTGCTGTTAAGGGAGGACACAGATGGTTTGAGTTTCATGACTATGTTCATTTTGTTGGACAATGTCCACACCAGAGGGGAAGGGGAAGAAGGAAACAAGCATAAAAAACATAGGTTGATGAGGTTGTAGACATGTTCCAGAGGGAGATATTGTTGGTCTTCACCCTTTCAGGTAACGTTTTGAGCAGGGGTACTTGGTTGGTGGATAGAGAAGCATATTTCCATATGAAAAGAACTGAGGGAGCAGGTAGCTCCACGAGTGGTGAGGAAGGTGGCCCCACCAATAGTACCGACTCAGAGGGAGCCATAGTTGAGAGGGAGTCAACCCTCATGACTGAGAGGGGAGGAGAAACCTCCCTGGACTACGCAGAAGATAGTGGACAAGGAGAAGGTAGCTACGAAGGTTGTGTGGACTTAGAGGGAGTTAGGAGACTCAGAGGGAGTATGAATTCATAGGGATTCAAGAGACTTAGAGGAATTATGACTTTAGAGGGATTCAAGATGCTCAAAGGGAGAGTTAGTTTCTTAGTGGGAGCCAACATTCAGGTCCAGATGAACGATGAGGCTTAGAGGGAGATTTAGTTGCTCAGTGGGAGCCAAAATTCACGTCAAGATGGGAGAGAGGCATATTCCAAGACTTTCATGTAGGTTTCATGGGTTGAGATGGCCAAAGAAGAGGTTCATAGGAAGGATGCTTCTAGGAGAAAGATGTATTCCAGGATGGGATCATGTTAGATAGTAGAATTTGTTTCAGTGACCGAGGATGTAGTTGGTCAGGAGGACTAGAGAGACAGATTTGATTTGGTGACAGAGGGAGCAACCAATCAGACGGATTAGAGAGAATTTATGGTAGAGGATCTAGTATGTGAGACAAAGCTACTTCCAGATGATGATGGAGGATGAAATGCCTCCCTCACTAAGAGGGAGTGTTTATTCTTTGGTAGCATCGAGAGACATTCCCACTTGTGGAGTGTGGTGAGAATACCTTCCTCACTAAGAGGGAGTGTTTATTTTTGTATCTTCAAGTAGGTATTCTCGCATGACACCAGGTGTTGGGAATGTGGGAATCATCATGGGCACCACATCACAATTTCAATTTGGTGAAAACCCCCTTGGATTTGAGTGGGGGATTCATGGGCTTGGTGATGGGATTTGTGGGCTTGTGTTGGGGCTTCACACCCATAAGGAAAGCCTAATTTGATGTTTATTTGTGGATGGGATTCTATGGTGACCCCTAAGGATTGTATATAAATGAGAGAGGTCATTATGACCTTTCATATCATGTATATCATGTGTGGAGACATGATGGAGCTAGCATAAGTGAGTATGCACTTATGCTAGTAGGATTGGCGATCTCAACAAAGGGGAAGTTTACAAGGTGGTGAATCTGGCCCAAGGGAGAGGAGTGAAGAAGATCACATGTGTGGAGTGAGTTTTTCACATGCACGTGGATTACAATGGGAACAATCATGTACGTACAGAGGTTGAACGAAGGAAAGTCACGTACACTTTTTTCTGGGAAGGTACAAATCTGTACAGGCTAACACGTGATGCCAACAGGATGTACAGGTCGATCTACAACAAATTCATGTGCAGGGGAGCTTCCAAAATATTGATGAGGTTTGGTTTTTTGATTTGTAATGGAAGGACAAGGTTGTCCTCAGATTCTGTTGGAGAACAAGGTTGTTGTCAGATTTGGTGTATTGGAGAACAAGGTTGTCAGATTTGTTGCATTGGAGAATTTTTTTTTTCTCAATTTTGTTTATTGGAGAACAAGATTGTTCTCAATTTTGGTGATATTGTATTGGTTGAGAGGACTAATTTTGTCCTCAGTTTTGGTGACATTGGGAGGACTAGTTTTGTCCTCAGGATTGAATAAAGTTACATAATAGAATTCTTGTGTCTCATGGTATTGATGGTTCATATATCATCTTATTGTATGTTCTGTTGTGCTAGAAGAAGTTAGGAATATCAATGTGTTTATGTTTACATTTCAATTGGGTTAATTGTGTATAATTGTGGAAACATTAGACCGGATTTGAGGTGTAGTAAAATATAACAAGTTACACCTAAACAGACTTGATCTCTATTTCCAATATGGATCCAGGCTATTAGAAAGAAATTCATACTCACTTGATATATCCGAGGAGCAAATTAGAAAGAAACTATGAAAATATTTTCATTCCCTCTATTCACTTCAAGCCATAGAAGTTGTCTTTTACTATAAATTAGAATGAGAGATATATTATTTTCATAATACATAAATATGTAAGAAGTGACCCCACCAAATGGCCTTCCTTTAACATTATCCATGGGATTTCACTTAGAGTATTTATAAATCTCACTTATGTGATGGATTTCCCTACCTTCACATTCCCCATATTTATAAAATAATAAATACATCAAGATTATTCAATAGGCGCTATAAAGAATATCCTTGGTACAAAACCCTAGCAAGGATGAAGTGGAGAATAGTAGTGTTGTTAGTGATTGATCATTAATAAGAAATTCACTATAATATATTAAAATAAAAGGGGAAGACACGATCAAACATAACCTTCCCCATTTTGTATTAGGTTTGCATATAAAAATAAGGCCACTCTATGTAGAGGACAACTTTTGGATATTTGAAAACAATATTCTATTATAGTTTGCTCAATTATTCATTCTAGATCAATGATTGTGAAACTTCTTGCAATTATAGTGACTAACAAAATTTGAAATGAGGGTGGTTAAGGTGACAACCTTGCATAGAAGCCCCAATTTCCAATCTTAGTATTAAGAGGGAAAATAACAAAAACCTTATACAAGAAAATATGAACAGAATGGAAAACATTGAGTTGTGTTGCCTTGTCGAGAGTGAATATCCACCCTCTAGATCCTTAGTGTTGTTTATATGCTCCTTTGAAGCAAATTCTATTTCAAAACATGATTCTTTAAAAATAAATACATTGAATCTTGTTGGTTGGACTAATTGGAAAATAGCCACAATTGAAGCCACCCTACCTGTAAACCTTCTATGTTGTAAAATGTACCGCCATTGTGTTGCCAACCCTTGGAGGTGACATGCTACCAATGGAATTTCATCATGTTCTGGGAGCTCCTTATTGTATTTAAAATATGAGGAGAATGATATACTATAGGTATCAACTTGCTCCCCATCAAACACACCAACGAATTGGGACAATATTACTTTAGGAAAGTTATTATACCAATTGGTACAAAATGAAAAGTGGAGCAAAGTAGAATTTATTATTATTTTTAGATATCAAAATGTTGTCTTCTACATATAATGGTCCAGTATGGTGCAACTAAGCTACCCCAACTATATGGAAAACTAATGAAGGGACAGGTGAATGGTTGCACACTCTACTTTAGTTGGAAGAAAATAAGTTCTTAGTAGGGTATCATCGAGTAGGGTGCAACTAAGCTATCCCAACTAGATGGCATACTAATGAAGGGATGAGTGAATGGAACACAACTGAAACCCTTATTTTCCCATACCTTAGATGAACCACCATGATTTTGTTGGGGGGGTTAGTTAGTGTACCATAGTAAGCAATTCGATTCCAACAAGACAATTTTAGCAAATTCCAATTCAATGATTTCAATTTATATTTTGTGTGTCACTTATATGTCTAGTAATAACAAGAATAAGGCCAAATATTCATAGAATATTTTCTCGACCACTTGATAGATATTTTTGGCTCAAGGAGGGTGGGTGGAGAGAACCTTGGGTTTACAAATGGGATGGGAAGGGAGTCTATGGATCTGTGGGAACTACAAAATTAATGTGTTGTAGAGTGGGACAATGTTTGTGTAGAGTAGGTCTTTGCATCGAAAACTTGGACTTGGGTGCATTTTTCATCAGAGTCAATTAGTCCAAATGGATGTCTTGTTGAGTCATTAAATTGGACGTAGTAGGTGATGGGTGGATCCTGCACTAAATTAGAGTAGGTCCCACATAAGACCCATCTTGTCACATTGATGACTAAATTAGTTATGTATTGAATAACTTTTGAGTTTTTCATTTATGGAAAATCTAATAAAATATATCATTCAAGTATCTAGGTGGTCTAGGTAGGATATTGGAAAATAGATCAATAGATAGAACTATGAACGCTTCAAGTAGCGCCAAACACAAAAAAAACATGTCTTTATGATTCGATTTTATTTATGGAAACACTCATTTGAACTTAAGATTACTCATTCTGTTAGAAACCTTTCATTAAGATCCATTCCAACTTCATCGCAAAACATGGATATTCAACTAGGCATGGTTTATCAACAAGCATTTGTTAGATTACATAGAAGAAGGCCTTACATTCCCCCCTACTTATTCATTTTCTACTCTTAGCGATCCCAACCAATTAACTTGGATCTTCTCACCTAGTTCCAATTCCCTACTTAGATCCATTTAAGTAAGCCCCAATGCCAACATTGTGGACAACTCTTTAATTCTATCAGACATATCCATTACTTCCCTTCTATATAATTAGAATAATTTGACCACCAAGACAACCATATGAAAGGATGAACATGAACCACCAAGTAGCCCACTTCATTGTGCACTTTTAATTAAGGTCCGTTCCATCTTTGTCACCAAGCATATATATTCTACTAGGTATGGTCTATCAATGGACATTTCTTAGACCACATAAAAGAAGGCCTTACATTCTCCCCTACTTGATTAATTCTCTCTCTTGACAAACCTGATTGCATCACCCCTACTAGAACCGATCCAATGATATTTACCCCACACCGTGGATATACTCCATTAGCTCCAATTACTTATTTGTATCCATTTAAGTAAGCCCCAAAGCCAAGAGTTTGGCCATTAACTCTCTAAATATATGAGACGCATCAAATAACCTTAGTGTTTCACTTATATGAGGCATCATGGTATATGGGGCATCAAGGTATAGGATAGTACCAATGAGTACCAATGTGAAGGCATAGTTCATGAATGTTCATTCCACTCATTCCACTCATGAGTGGAATGAACATTCACATAATGCTCAAAACCGTGAGGTGCATAAGGATTTCAAGCTATGAATCCATCAATGGAAATATGGAGCGGTGCCATAATTCCATAATAGGGAGTCTTCTGGCACCCAACATGTCATTTTGACCAGAGATCATGCTTCAAATCAAATAGGCCACTGAAAATTGCTCTGTCATTTACCCAAAATGATCATACTTTAGAAAAATCACCATCCATTAATCAATTGCATCCATACCTTGTGACCAACTTGAAACTTGTGTGAAGCTCAATGTTCATCATGTCGCTGATTGTATTTATCATTTGATTTCTTCAAAATATCATGAACATGTTGCTCGATATGGTGTTGCTAGATATGATGGATTTGTTCAACATATTTTGTTGTTTTGTCTACCTTGTTTTGAGCATGGGAGGACTCTTCTCGTGTTAATGCAATGGGTAAAGCTACATTAATTGGGCCAATGGATGGAACCCCAAGCACACCTCAAAATGTTTGTGACCAATAGCACTGCAAAGAGTAGTTTTGTAGCTATGTTGAACCTAAGGAAGGATTTCATCCCATCTATATGGATGCTTGGAGTTGTACATTTTAAGGATATTTACAATCATTTTATTGACTACCTATGTAATATCTTGGCTTTTCCCTTTGGATGTTTTGGATTGAGTTGTAAATAAGTGGATATAATGACAAGAGTTAAGTTTCCTAAATGAACCTATGTGTAATATGTAAATATCTTGTATGAATTCCTAGAGTAGAGCTCAAGACCAAGGCCCAACTAGTGAATGTCTAGGCATGTATTTTTGATAAATATGTTTTCGATCTACCATGAGGAAGAATTTCCATGTTATTCTCATGAAATATAAATAATGTATTTTGGAATATATAAAGGTACAAGGTTGGTTTTTAAGAGCACTAGAGGGACTACGAGTCCACTAGAGGGGAAGAGGAAAGGGGATCCAAGGGGATGAAAAATAACTTTAAGTTCCCCAACCTTCATCTTTTCACTATGTGGCTTATTAAATACCCTAATCAACAATCTTTGAATTCAAGTGGTGGTTGGTGGGGAAGTCCACCTTATTTAGTTATGATGACATGGGGGTTAATTACAAGCATTAAGAAGTGTAAGAGAGTCCATCCCCATAAGAATTCAAACCACTTATTTTACCATGCACTCCCTTCATGAAAATTGGAAGGGACTTTTTCACTCATTCAACAATAACTCTCATGCATTATATCTCGTCATTGATTCTTCCATTCATTCATGCATCCCCATGCTACACTCTTTACCATTATCATGCTAGATATGTGTTAGAGATGTTAATTTAAACCTGTAAGTGACCAAGGGAAGCTAAGGAAGAGAAGGAGATGAGACAGAGAGATAAGGAAGGATGCAGAGGAGAATAGAGGTTAGGTTGATAGGAAACCATCCCTAATCCCTGTAAATTTCTACTTATTGAGTGTTTGAGAGAAAATATATAACTTTGCTAGGTTGATCCTAGAGGTAGACAATATATTGAACTCCTTCTACACACATTGATAACACTATAAAGGGAGAAGGGACTGTTGAGAAAATATAGGAAATTCTTGCTAGTATGTTTGAGGGATCAATTAGTAGAGAAATAGTATATTCCTAGAGTTGTGTGGGGAAGTGGAAAAAAGTGCCATGGCTAGGCTAGCTAAAAGGCTACTTAGAGATTTTTGTGTTGAATAGTTTAGCTAAGCCTAAGAGTAACTGGATTAAGCGAGCAACTTGAGTGCTCTTAGCCTATTTCCTTCACCTTGATGGCCTAATAACTTGGATAGGGGGTGGTATCCATAGAGGATTGCCTATGGTTGGGTCAAAAATTGCTCGCCAATAGCCAATTTCCTTGGGCTAGCTTGTTCAAAGATAAAATGTTTCATCTCTATATCGAATTCCTGTTATGATTCTAAAAGTTAGCCTATTTTTTGCTTATGTGTGAATTTGAAAATGGAATTAATGAATGCATGATGTTGCATGCTAGCTTTTCTAAAATAGTTAGATGCATGTTTATGTAGTATTTGAATGGCCTTAGAGTATTGGGTTAGAATATATATTATGTGTTTGAGTTCGATTCTCAAAGGCATGGATAGTTCGGATTAAGTAGTTATAATGGTGTGGAGACAAGCATAATTCCATCATTGAGCATGTCCCTTCAAATGTCCTTTGATGGACCATCAAGGATCTTCAAAAGAACATCTTTTAGAAGGCCTTAATAGACTATTCAATGGCCCAATGTGTATGAGTTTTTTTAGTAAGCCAAGGTAAGGTCACTTGAAGGGGAAAATATGCTAAGGGATTTGAAGGGATCCAAGATAATGGAAAAGAAGAGGGAAAATAAAAAAATAATATACCACACCCTCAATAAGACTATAGAGGGGGACATATACATGATAAAATTTGTCTATCCATCAGTCCAAGGATGTAAGGAAATTGATTTTGTTAATTTAGTGTCTATCATGGCTTGAACGATGCCCCAAAATATACCATCGAACTTATTTCCCCTATTAGAAACAATGATATTTTGCAATGCAAAATGAACCAAAACATGCTCAAATAAGAGCTTAGAAGTCACTTATGTTGTGACACTCTGGTAATATGGTCATAAAATTTCCATTGGAATTGATCAACAACCATAAAAGTGCAATGATTACCATGATTTCTTAAGTGAATACCTAACACAAAATCCATGGAGACTAACTTCAAAGGATTATTTGGAGTGGGTATAGAAGTATATAGTCCCTATTATTTTATTATAGGTTTAGATATGGAACATGCAATGCACAATATGATATATTTGTTGATGTCTTTTTCGCGCTTTGGAAAATAGAAGTATTCCTGCAACACTTCCATTGTATTCTACATGCCAAAATTCCTTACCACCGAATTATAATGTATCTCCGAAATCACCTTCTCATGATCTGTATTCTACATGCCAAAATTCCTTACCACCGAATTATAATGTATCTCCGAAATCACCTTCTCATGATTGCATGAAGGAACACAAAGATGGAAAAGTTGGAACGGAAGTAGTTTTGATGTTTTGTAGCTTCATGCAAGCATTCTCACATGACCCTAGGTTTTGGGCATGTGGAAATTGTCGTGGTCACCACACTACACTTTTGGTTCGGTGAAAACCCCCCATTGAGGGGTCTAAGATCCCTTTAACTCAACAGCAGGAACCAAACCCACTTAAGAGGCCCAATTATAATAGTAAGCGTTTGATGAGTGGTAAGGTTATGCAGATTCATGATTTGGATGGAATTATCGATGGGCTTTAATCGTGATTGACAGATATGTCTTTTCTGTTAAACCTTTCCTCAGGATATGCAGTTTTCTTTTTGGTTCTTTTCTAACATTTATAACAAAATAAAGATAAAGCTTTAAACTATATGATAGAGGGAAAGCTAATTATGTGTTGGGGGAAGGTTGGGTTGCAGGATAACCTTATACCTTAGCATGCAAACAAAGAAGATCTAACCTAATTCAAACTAGCATTAATACCATTTTGATTAGTAGACATTCAACATTGTCTGAGATAACAATTACAGAAAGAAAATATATAAGTGACAAAAAGTTAGAGTAAGAAAAAATAATTTTCAATGCTCTATTATCAATCACAAGTTAACACAATTGATTTCTATTCATCAACTATAATAAAAGAACTGTTGCAACATTATAAGATAACTTTGAATAGAAGATACAACAACTCTTACTCAATACAACAACAAATATTGAATCTGAAGATAGAGATAATCCCCCTCAGTCCAATCACATTCATGCCTTAGATGAAAGAAGTGTATTTGATTCTAAACAAAAGTTATCAATTAAAATAACTTGCACATAAATATTTCTCTTACAAAATTTCAAAAAAAGTCTTTCTCTCCAAAACCATCGACCCTGTGTCCAAGGTCGATCCCCTTATTTATAAAAATAACTAAACTAAAAATAACTACTGAAATTGTGTTAAGTTAAGAAAACACCATGTTGCAGACTTTATCTCTCTGTTCTATTTTGATCATCTGTGATTTTACTGAAGTGGATTGTTCCTCTCGTACTTTGACCACCTACAAAAGAGATCTTTACATGTATTTGCATACGGGAACCTGTGTTGATCCATCAAAGCGGAGAGGACCTCCTTCATCTCAATTGCTCATTCCTTGTACTTGATTAGTTTGACAGTCGAGAGTTGTAAGACTACGAGAGATTTAATCGGAGGCTCCATGAAATTCTTCACTTGACCCGGGATCAGGCTTGAAACCTGCGAAATCTCCGCTTCGTACACCTGGTCTTGCTCTGCATGCCACTTAACTATGTCACATAGATCGACGAAATACTCCGGTGAGCCAAACTCTGGCAAGTCAGTATTCCTCATTTCCTGATTGATTTTCTCACATTCTCCCCATATTTCCTTCATTTTCCACTGAGGTTCCTATACCATGCTTACCCAGTGGTAAACTACCTTCCTTATTTGGGTGATGTTGTTGTCCATCAACACTCAGATGCCATATTCTTATGTATCTTGACCCTTCTGTACTTTGTTGATGTAATTGATCCATTCTAAGTCTTGATGTTCCTTCTCATACCATCGTTGTATGTCTTTACAGGTTGCCAACCCCATGAGGGTATCTTCTTGGAAATCTTCTATGAGAGCGGTGAATAGGTCTCTCTCCCTTGTGAATTGTGAATACATCTCTCAAAACTAACATTTCAAGAGTACCACCGCCTGTGTTGAATTTTGGTAATCCTCCACTTGATGTCGCAAATGGTCCAGTTCTTTATTCATGGAGAATACCTCCCTTTCATCCATTTTTTCCCTATCTAAAGTGGCATCGGTTATGGCCATACCTACTCCGATTAGCTTAGTCATCTTAGGATTTTCTGTGTCAAACAATGTTTCCTCTGTGGTTATGATAAGTGTGCTATTGAGCGTGAGCTTCCTTTTCTTGATTGTTATTCTCATCACAACTTTCCTTTTCTTGTCATAAGCAATTTCCTGTATATTGGTGACTTCAACTATTGGTTCAGGAATCTATTGATCTCCCCAGGACATAGTACTTCCTAGGCTTCCTTCCATATAGAGATGTTCCATGGTAGGTTATTTTAATTCCTTAGAAGGGGAGGTTTCTGTATGCTTTGGTTATTTGGCCTTCTGCTGGTCCTTGTCGGTTGACGAAGTCTTTATCCTAGCTGGGGAAGTAGGCTAAGGGTCGACATTAGCTGGGAGTTCGACCATTGAGATGTCAATTTATGGCTCCCCTATTCCTTCTTCTTGTTTATCGGTATCCAAGGCGTTTTTAGAGCTGTCACCCTGAGGCTATGTTCCTAGATGATTGGGAAAAATAATGTCCAGAGTGCTCCTAGCCTCATGGTCGCCTTCCTGGGGATTTGGGATCAAAACATCGAAAGTTGGAGCAAATGTTTCCCTTGGTTCCTCCTCTTCTATGATTGGTACCGGGGTTATGCATGGATATTTTGAACCTTCCTCATCGTTATATATGGTGATTAAATCTATGAGGAAAATAGGCATACCCATCCCACTTGATACTCTTGCTGACCTTTTTTGAGTTGTAGTAGTCACCGAAGATCCTGCCTATGGTGACATAGAGATGGGGTTTTCTTGATAAACAGTCTCCTCTGGTGGAATTGTCTTTGAGCCATTTATCTATTCCTCACGATTGCTTGTATCGGTCGGGGTAATCCTCAAGGGTTATATCAAAGGGTCAAGTGGAGTATCTTCCCATAACCTTTTCATAGCTCTTTGGGCTTCTTACAGTAACAATATTCCACTACTTCATGCCTCTGCTGCTTCTACTGCTCTTTTTTCTTCTCTTACCCTGAGAGATTCTTGATCTTTCTGCTCTATTGTCTCAACTTTATCATCCATAGACATTGCTTTGAATTTGGTCATGTTTGGGTTAGCTCTTCTATGAAGCACTTCCTCCTAGTCTTGGACGCCCTCAGTAAATATCTCATCTTCGAAGCTTTCATGAGAATATGGCCAGCACAAGGACACATGCGACGCATGCTGGAGTACCAGGCATTTTGGATCATTCTTGCAAAAACAGCCTGTGGGGAATCGATACTCAAGCTGACTCAATCCATCTTGTTTCTCCTATGTAGTGTATTTTACCATGTAAAACTCAATATGAAAACCATAGGGTATGAACGCCCTCTTCTTTTCTTTTACCAAAGAGGCATTATAGCCTTGGAGAATGGTATGGTAACAAATTTATCCCAAAATGAGATGGTCTAGGACATGAATGGGGAGTAGGCGTGGTGTGCCAGTAGCCCCGAAAACTTTGATATAAGTGCTTGTTTCTTCAAAATACAATTGGCCTACTTTGGAAATCATCTTTTTGGCTTCCTCTAAAATCCTTGGGCATTCTTTTCTAAATATAATGAAGTGCACTTGGGCTATGAACTCATCACATATTAGGGCTTAAAATTTATCGTATCTATTTTACCACAAAATTTTGAAATGAACATGCACAGGTAACTCAACAATATGCCAGCTTAAATTCATACCCGCGAAAAACTTTCTCGCGTAGATTATGTCCAACAGGTACGATGCCATGTGGAAAAATGGCATTTCTCCATCCCTTGGTGTCTGGGACTGCAGTATGTTGGTGCTTAGATTTTTGGAAATGATGGCTCCCCAATTGAAACTACTCCAGAGATTGCCATGGTATATGCCAAGGGCATCCACGCTTCTGAAAAATTAGAGCAATATTTTTCCCCATATAATCGATAGATTAAATCCATTAAGTACATATAAGGTTCCCTGATGTTTACCGTGTTGTACCAGTTGTTTCTCCTGTTTGTGAACTTCTTGTATTCTTTCCACCATGAGGCCAGTAACCTGCTGGTGTCATGGAACTCATAAAATTTGACCACAAATTCTATATTTAGTCTCTCCTCTAGGTCTCTGAGTTTGTAGTATTTTTGTACCTCTATTGGAAGAAAAACACCAACACATTCTCCCTCTTCATTATTGACAATGCATTTCATCGCATCTGTTTGGTCAATTATCCATCCTAGGGTTTCGATACAGGAAAAAACTGGGGTCTGACAAGCCACCATATGTAGATATGATCATCTGATGTTTGGGAAAACCTGGTCATCCAACATCTTGACATTCGGGTCATTGTGGGGTGTAAACTTCGGGTAATATTCCTGGTTGATTTTGTTAAACAGATCTCCTCAATGTGGGAGCATTACTTTAGATCCAGTGCTCGCCTCTATGTCGTTGAACGCCAAAGGTTGGTTAAACTGCTTTTTGGTAGAATTACGGATAACTGATTCTGTCTTTGAGACAAAATCAAGCTCCCTTGTGATGCCTGGTCTAGATCCTTCGCCGACCTCTGGTTCTTTCATTTTGGGTGTTCTTGGTGAGTGCCTGGTCATTGGATTTCTCGTAGGAATTTTCCTCTTCCTTGCAAGATATTAAACTGGTCTTACTGGTAATCAAATTTAGAGAGTGGGTTGTAACCTCCTTGATGCTTTCTCTCGCTTCTTCGTCTACTTCGGGAGATAAGTGATTTTCGAACATAATACCATGTTTGGGCATAAACCTTGCAAATTTAAATAGAAATCATACTTACCTTGTCATGTCATGTCTTAAATTTAGGAGTGTAAATGCAGTCTGCACAATCTACCACATAATCTGCACCATGCTTAGGATTAAATGCAACACCGACTGGTGGCGTAGGAGCAGATTATTTTGTAACTCATCGACAAATTCAAATTTCAACGGTTGGTCGACGCGTGGGATTGTGGTGTAGGTTGCACAAAAAATTAATTTGTCTATCAAATCGCAAAATTTTGTCTCATCTCAGCTGGAGGTTTCCCATCAAATTACCAATCCTTTTCATGTTTACAAGAAACTAGTATAATCGATATCGGGGATAAGCAGGATCGTAGATCAACTAGGGTTGTCGGTGGGTAAAGTTTTGAACTAAAATGAGGAGTTCATTGTTATAGCAATCAATCGATAGTTAATGAGCGTATCGGCATCGACAAATTGTCTTTGACGTTGTTTCGTTTTTGCCTCTAGGCAAAAGTTCCAATGCCAAACCAAAACTTCCCTACGTTGCTGATGTGGAAATATAGATATGACACGGGGGACATTGAAAGATGACATGGGTAATACCTGAACAATACATATTGTATACATGGAAAAACAAGTGGCAATTTATTTGACCCCTGGGGTGTGAGAAGCGTTTCTTTTCGAAGTCGGTGATTTTATTTTTGACACATGTTATCATTCCCTTTCTCCCTCTTTGTTGATGTTGACGGTTCACCTTTCAAATTTTGTTGATGTCGATGGTACATCGACGATTTTAGAAAACCTTTTTGTATGCCATAATCAGCGATCGACGTGCCCTTTCTCCCATTCTTCCGATGTCGACGGTACATTGGCAATCAACGATCGACTATTATCGTTGTTATGTGGGAATTTTACCTCTTGGATTTCACCATTGCCGATGATGGGCAAGTGGCTCAAATTTTAAGCGGCGTATACTTAGTCTAAATGGTAGGTTTACTTAGGAAAAAATTCAATATGTTCAACAACTCCAAACCAAACCGAACATGATCGATGATAAAACATAACAACAAAAAAAACCCATGGATCCCTACACAACTGACTAAATTCGGAAAAGACAAAGTGGTACCCAAAAGAAAAAAATCACAAATACTTTTAGGGTGTGTTGAGTGCTCAACCCCCCCTTGTGTCTTGAGCTGGGGGGCTTGGGGGTTTGGTGATGGGATTTGTGGGTTTTTGATGGGGCTTCACACCCACATGTAAGTATAATTTGATGTTTACTTATGGAGGGGATTATATGATGACCCCTAAGACTTGTATATAAAGGAGAGAGGTCATTGTGACATTTCATTATTGGGTGTGACATGATGGAGTTGGCATAAGTGAGTCTGCACTTGTGCCAAGGAGCTTGGTGATTTCAGCAAGGGAATTTATACAACTATGGAAAATATGAAATAGGGTTATGGATATTCTATTTTCAGTTCTTGGTAGGGAAATCACATGTTGAGGTGAGAAAGGTCGCACATGTGAAGGAAAACTACAGAATGAAAGAAGTTGTACGAGTGGTGTAGACCGTATAGAAGTGTCTGTATAGTTTTATGTACATGTACGCAGGTTGCAATGGGAACAATCATGTGTGTACGTGGGTTGCAGTGGGAACAACCACATACGTACGTGAGTTTAGTAGGGATAGTCGTGTACATCCATACAGGGTTTTTGGGTAGGAGAAGACCGTACAGGATGACATTAGCAATCGTACGACTGACATCAATAGGTCGTACAGGTGGTCTGCAACATATTTGTAAGTTTGGAATTGTC
>JASDQU010310017.1:66592-85411 GCA_032191745.1 Picea mariana | reverse complement strand
ATTCCACTTGGGAAGATGAGTCTTTTACACAGAAGCATCCAGAGTTACTCAAGCATTGTGGACAACACTTGTCTCAGGGGGAGGGGCATGTTAAGCTCTAATATTGGCTCATTACCCCTTAATTGGGGCATATTAGATTAATAATGTTATTTTATTTATGTCGGCTTTAGGCCATTAGTTGTAATTATACCTCCTAGTCTCCTATATATACCAAGGAGACATTTTCATTTTGAATCATCTTGTTCTTGAACATTTAAGTGGGGTAAAAGGAGGTTTCCCCCTCAAAGAGGCTTATTATCTAAAATTATCTCTTTTTCAAGGTGTTGAGTACTTTTCCTGAGGTTTTTCTATGCTATATTGATGTTTGGTTCTTAACACGATTCATATATGATCTTGTTGTTTCCACTGCATATATTTTCATTCAATAATTTTAAGTGTATAATTGTTTAGTGATAACAGCTAGGGTTTCAGTGTTAGTTCACTAGGAATCAATTTTCAGATTGAAAATTAGTCACATAGAGTTACATGTGAAAATTGACAAGTAGATCCTAAATCAGGGGAAATTTTCAACTTGTTTACTTGTGACTAGTGCATGGTATGTAGTAGTGAAACTAGGATCACATTCATACAATTGGGGCCGCTCTAAAGTTAATTGTCCATAACAATTGAGGATTGTGGTTAGCATTGCATATGAATATCAATTGAGGAAATGTGAAAATATATTGGTGTTTTCCTTCTTATTCCCAATGTTCAATAGGAGTTGTTGAAGGTAAATGGACCAATTATGATGGAAATCACTTTGCCACTTTCCTCCTGTCATCATAACTTATAAAAGGATTGTGTTTGGTGTGGATTGCCATTTCCTTTCTCAAAATATAATGTTTCCAATGTCGAAAGGCCTAAACAATGGAGTAGAGATCCTTGTTGTAGGTGGGGTATCTACAAATTGTGTTAGAGAGTGTCTCAATGTGATAGGATACAATATCTCCCTTATGCATCAGGACTAAATTAAATGACATAATTAGAGATTTCTATCTCAATTTTAAAATATTGTTGGAGATTTGGAAGAATTGGGAATTTTATAATACTTTATTTTATGCCTCATCCCAAATAAACTTGGCCTTAGCCCCACCCTTGGTCAGTTGTCTCAGGGTCTAAGAAATATGAGAAAAACCCAATACAAACCTACAATAAAAGATAAGTAGGCCCAAAATCCTGTAATGCTTTGTTAGTGTCTTCGAGGCCGATCAATAACAGAGACTTCAATCTTGGATGGAACCACATGTTGATCCACAATGTACCCCAAATATTGAATTCTCTTCATTTCAAATGAGCACTTATCTAGGTGGGATATAACTTGTGTTTATACATGGTTCTCAACACTTGTTGAATTTGATTTATATGTTCTTCCCATGCTATGTTAAAGATGAGGGCGTCGCCTATGTATAGAACCATAAAATAATTAGTGAATGGTCATAGAATATTTTCCATCATCCTCATGAGAATCATTGTTCCATTAGTCAAGCTAAAGTGCAATACCATCTTCTCAAAGATGCCTTACCTAGGTTATACTTTAAGGTTTTCTTCCACATATCAGTTCGCTCGATTGGGGCTTGGTTATAGCCCGACTTAATATCAATAATGATGACAAACTTGGTTCCTTTGACCTAATTGAGTAGTTCATCAATATTACTTTAATGTTTTCAAGGGTTTGTAGTCAATACAATGTCGCCATGTCCTGTCATTCTTTTCAACCATCACAATATGGATCCTATAGGGTGAGGAGATTTTTTGAATTTGGTCTTTTTATATTAGCTCTTTAATTTGGGTTTTCATCTCCTTACTCTCCAGAAGAGAGCGTACGTATATAAAGTCATTGGGTAGAGGGAACTCAATGTCAAATCATTGCATGATTTACCTAACAGTTCAAAGGTACTCATATAGGTGAGGTAAATATGTGTTTGTATTCTTTCACCAATTGATCTATCGATATATACTACATAGAGGGACCCCTTGTATAGACCTTGGTGGTCACAATGATTTTCTTTTCTCTATTTAACTATACCGTGAATAGGGCAAGACTATCGGTATGAGATATTATCTTCCTACACCACTTAGTAGTGACTGGAAAGACACTCATAGTCAGGGTTACTACTTTAATCCTATAGAGATGACATCCCAGTATGAGAATGAAGATAAGGGGCATATATTGGTAAATTTCATGATTCTTCCATATATATGGTTTTCCTAGAAGAACGCCGCAAAATTTAAGTGGGGGAAACGTCTTTGAAGGTATTGATACCATATTGTAGGTGGCATTGTTTACTGATAAAATGTCTCATCCCTGGATCAACCAAATAATAGTGTATGGATAGGGAAGCAACACCATTGAAAGCTTCGTATTCTTGATGACACCAACTAATATCATGTTATTTTGGCTATTGTTATCAAGAATTAAATGCAACAATTTCCCCCTCGCCCACATTTGTGAGTGGAAAAGGTTCTTAAATTCATCAATATCCTTTGTTTCTCTAGTTGGACATTTGTGGGGTATACAATAACATTAGGTTCCATGCCAATCATCCATTTTCCCTTATCCATTGAGTCTTGTGTCATAAGGGATAAATCAAAGTTCAAGGGTTTTATCTTAGCCAATAATGAAATTATTGTGCAACATTCATTATTGTCATGCCAAGGAATTTTGTGGTGGACATGCCACTTCCCTGTGTCATTCTTCAACTTCATGTTCTTCTTATCTGCATGTATATTTAAGTATTTTTCTATTTTTCCTATGTATTATAGAGATTCACCCATTTATTATACTTACATACTTAGGGATAGTTCTTAAAATTTTCCCTATTCATATGTAATTAAACAATGGTTCCAATCATCACATTTAATAACATGAATAACACAATGAAAGTGAATTAGTGAAGTATAGAAACCCACATCTAAGGTAGAGCTTCCATAATTGTCCCCAACATGATTTCTACTTTGCAATATACAAAATTCAAGAAAAATAAAACTTTTTTTGCATGTCTTCCATATCCCATTGCTCCCCTCCTAGTCAACAATATATATATGTATATGTATAATTCACTCTAATTCTTACATTCAATCCAACATGCATTAATTATAATAGAAACTACATGTCATTATATCTTCATAGAAATACTAGAATTATATGGAGATCATCCCACAGAAGAAGGATGGATACAATTAGGGAGGGGAAAATAAGGTAGGGGTAAAGAAGGGAGAAGGTAGAAGAAGGAAGGTGGTAGTGGTGGGGATAACAAGGATGGTGGTGGGGTGAAGAAGGATGGTAGAGAAAACAAAATGGGAGGAGGGGATGATGATAAGAAGGGTGGTGATGAAACCAATTATGGTGGTGGAGACAAGAAGGGTGAATGAAAGAAAAATAAGTCCCCATTCCTAGATAATTCATTAAGTATGTTCATTCCCCTCATCTCTTCACTAATGAAAAATCAAATTCCTACTCTATAATATAACTCTCTTAGTGCACTAAATTAGTAGATATGTGTTATGGGTATGCATGAATCCTGAGGAACTGAAAGGTTTTGATTTAAGGATATGAAGATATTATCAATCCCACCAAGATAAAATAAGTTGATAGGGATTAATATTTAGCATGAATCTATGATAGGTGGTATATCACAACACTAGGTACATAGAAAAAACTTGAATGGTATTTGTTTTCTTCTTCAGTGTAGTGTATTAGCTTGAACTTTGAAGAGAAGAGATGTGTTACAAGGAGGATGTATGTTTTCCTAATTTCTTAGTTGCAATTTTATTTAGCACAACATATTTTCATACAAATGCATGGAGTATCCCCTACTATAATACACTTGGTGCATTGAGTGTGATGCAGTTTAACTGTATCAAATCCTACAATATATGGTATTAGTGTTGCTTCTGAATTTTATTCTCCTTGGTTTATTTGCATTCTCTCCTTGCCCCCCCTTTCATAGTTACCTTATGATTCTTCACATTGAGATTCTATCATTCTTTTCACAGTTACCTTATGATTCTTCACATGAGGTTATATAGATTGTACTCTCATTAAATATCAGTTGGAACTCCCTGGAAGAATGGCATCAAAATTATGTGCAAATATGACAACAATTTCATAAAACACATTTTTTTTTTTTATCATAGGCTGCATGATAATGTTAACATGACACTATATGGATATTAATATGAAGTTAGTTTGACGCTAAATGATTCTTAAACAATGTAAAAGATGCATGATCAATCCATACAATGCATGAGTGACACCAATAAAATGCACACACAATGCAACACAACTCAATTACATGATGTAAAATCAACACAAATGAATCAACATGACATAAAATCGACACAAAATGATAACATATGTTTCAATATTTTGATTATTGTTATTCTGACACAAATATGACACAACTACGATGCAAATATTATGCAAAAAACATGATGTGAAAATTTGATGCAGTCCAACAAAAATTCAACAAGAGATTTAAGGGTTGTAGCGATACACATTAGTGATGCTACAACCCCATATTGTAGTAGTGAATAGTAGTGGGGAGAAGATGGATGGTGGAGAAAACAAAAAGAGAGGATGACATGATTATAATAATGGTGTTGATGAATCCAAATATGATGGCAAAGACAACAAAGGTGGTGATTAATCCAAATATTATGATGATAAGAAGGGTAGTGTGAATTCATATTCCTAGATATTTCATTGAGTATGTCTAATCAAGGTCTTCTAAATCCCACCAAAATATAATAAGTTGATAGGGAAGAATTATCTAGCATGAATCTAGACTAAGTGGTGTATGACAATACTAGGTACTTAGTTGTAGCTTGAATGGTGATTTTTCCTCTTCAGTAGTGTATTATCCTAAACTTTTAAGAGAAGAGATGGGTTTCAAGGAAGATGTATGCATGCCTAAATAAATAAATATATCTTTGCAACCTCTTTTTCTATATCGTTCCCTTCATAGTTAACTTAGGATTCTTCACATCAGGTTCTATCATTCCTTTCATGTGACCTTATGATTCCTCACATCAGTTTTTGTAGACAAGACTCTTAACAATTATCCATTGGAACTCATTGGAAGAATGGCATTAGAATTGTGTGCAAATATGATAAATATCACATTTTTTTTTTTTAAATTGAATATAATATCTCAACACTAAAACAACTATATATAGTTGTGCATAAGACACTATTTCAATGCACCATGAATGATCTATTAACGTGAGTTTGTAGCATCCTTTTTGGGTTTAGTTGTTCAAG
Source organism: Picea mariana (assembly GCA_032191745.1). NCBI lineage: Eukaryota > Viridiplantae > Streptophyta > Pinopsida > Pinales > Pinaceae > Picea > Picea mariana. The sequence continues at coordinate 80,109 of JASDQU010310017.1, read as the reverse complement.
GTAGTTAGTTTTTGACATATTCCTCTAGTTCAAGCAAGCACAAAGGTAATTTCACTTCCTTGACTTTTAGTCTACATTTGATGAATAAAAAGGACATTTTAAATGCATTGTATATGGTTTCTCTTTGTGAAACATTAGGGTTTTGATTTTTTATGTTTCAAACTATTTTGGCTTCAAATTAATAACATAGATGTTCTATCTCCTCAATCGCATGTTTCATGAAATATCTCTCTTTCATGGCTTGAGGGATTTCTCCAAATAGTCTGGTTTCCTTCATTCTCCTTTGAGCCCTACTCATCTAATGTTAGTGTTGAATGTATGATTATATCTTTCATAATGAATTTAAAATTATCATTTCATTTGCATGAACAAATTTTGAAATATTCCCGTCTTTTGCAAAAGGGTTTGACTTGCACATGGCTTCTACATTAAAATATTAGCAATGGAATTATTTCATTTGAATTTTTTTTGCATGGAAATATCTCCAATCTTGGAAATGATAAGAGTTTGCATAGCACACTTCAATATGCCCTAATATTTGTATATGGATGCATATTTTAGGTTTGTACGGAGCTCTTGTGGCCATCTCCTAGTTATATTACAATCCTCAAATCACTATTGTAGAGCTAGTCAACTCATTTCTCTGATTACGAATCATTCTAAGCCATGAATCTAATACCTAAAGTCCATTTTGAAATAAGTTTTGAAATGAATTCCTTCACCTATTTTCTTTGTCAAATTTTGAAATACTCATGGTTCTTACTCAAAATATGTGCTCCTCAAAGGTGCATGATATTTTTTCTTTTTCATTTATATTTAGTTTATTTTAAGATAAAAGTCATATATTAATTTATCTATCTTTTGATTATGGTTTTGAGTTAGTTATATCTCAAAGTTAAGTTTTGTTGTTATATGAATCTCAATAAAGTTGAAAATTTTAGTTTTGTCCCATCCATGATTCTAAGTTTTGTGGATTTCTTCTGAAAGGGTTTCCACCTTGTGTTCCATGTTTTGCAGTTAATAGATCTCATATGTTATTGTTTTCTATGGTTGATAAATGTTTGAAAAAGTAAAAAAGTGTCTTATACCGATTCACCCCCTCCCCCTCAATGTATGATCAACAATTGGAATCAGAGCTAGTTCCTTCGGAAATAGTCTAACCACTGGAAGGTATGTCTTGGGAGCACACATGGAAATGGGAACTGATACTTCATAAAATGAATACAAAGGGAAATAAATGATGGATTCAATAGAGGAACAAAATGTCGAAACATATGCAGAAGTAGATCTTGAAGAAGAAATCATTTGTGCCTAAAGAAAAATAGAGTAGCTTAAGAAAAATAATTTGAAACAAAAGGAACAGTTGCAGAAATATGAAGAGTAGGATCATGATGCAAAAAAAAAAATGTCACAAAGACTTGAATAAAATGAGAATATTATTATCATCCTAAATATTTAAATAAAAGAGGCAAAAAGGATGGAATAATTGGTGAGAATCCAACTAAAGGAAAAAGAAGGAAATTACGAGAAACTAGAAGCTGAAATTGTTTCCTTAAGAAAGGAATTGGAGAAATCAACTACTCAGTTGAATATAAGCTTGAATTTTGAAAAGAGCACTAAAATATTAGATGATTTCATCAAATTCCAAAGATCACCACTCATTAAAACTTGTCTTGGTTATGATAAGAGTAAGATGCCCACCAAAGAAGATTCAAAAGCTATAGAGCCACCGAAGAAAGTAAATGAAGGAAAATATAAAAGCTATGTTGATGTACTCAAAAGATCCATCAATGACGAAGACAACAAGAAGAGAAAAAATGTTGTTCCACAGAAAATTGACATTCCTCCCAAAGACAACAAGGATATATTCAAAATATCTTTCCCACCAAGATGGCCTCGCATAAATTGGTACCAAAAAATTTTCCTTGGTTATTGTTTTTCTTGCAATCACTTTGGTCATAAAGCAATAGATTGTAGAGCATATGCAAGAAATAATCATGTATGGAAAAAATAGAAGTACTTATGGGTTGTCAAATAGAAATTATAATTCATTTGCTCCATTATTTGATTACAATGTTGTATAATATAAGTGAAACAACTATGGGCACATAGCACATTTTTGTAGAAGTGGCCTAGTGGAAACTTCTAGAAAAAACATGGAAGGATATACCCTTTCCAAACAAAAGAAAGAACCCACAAGAGTTTGGAAAAGGAATCAAGAGAAAGAAAAGAAAAGAAGGATGAATGTATGCTTGTGAAAACTACCCTTCATGCCCAAAACAAAGGAAACATATGGTACGTTGACATTGGATACTCAAGCCACATGACAGGGGACAAGAAAAAGTTTCAAACTTTGAAGGAAGTAAACAAAGGTAGTGTAACATTTGGAGATAATTCTACTACAAGAATAGCTGCAAAAGGTATTGTTAGTATTGATAATGGAAAGAATAAAACAAAGAATGTCTTGTATGTTTAAGGTTTGGAACATAATATTCCCAATGTCAGTCAAAGTTGTGATCAAGGACACACTCTCACATTTGATTCTCAAGGTTGTGGGATAGAACCAAGGCTCAGGAAGATTAGTGGAAAATGCATATAGAACCTCAAATAATGTATATATCCTCAATGAAATCAAGGGAGAAAAATTATGTATGGGACAAATATATGAGATTTGGTTATGGCATAGAAGAATGGGCCATATAAACTTTGATAATATAGTAAAAATTAGCACCAAACAAGAAGTGAGAGATATGCCAAAGATTGCTAAGCCTTCAAACACTCTTTGCAAGCAATGTCAGCATGAAAAATAGACAAGAGCAAGCTTCAAATCAAAGGAGTACTAAAAAACAAAGCTATTGGAACTCATTCATACAAATATTTGTGGGCCTACAAAGGTGAAAATTATTTCATGTTGTTCATTGATTTACTCTAGAATGACATGGGTTGCATTTCTAAAAGAAAAATATGAAGCATTTGAGAAGTTCAAAGAATTCAAAGCCTTGGTTGAAAATGAAACTAATTTGAAAATCAAGTGCTTGAGATGAGAAAAAGGAGGTGAGTTTATCTCAAATGAATTTGAATTATTTTTTGAGCTTCACAGAATATAGAGACATTTTCAGCTACAAGAACTCCACAACATAATGGAGTGGTTGAAAGGAAGAATCGAACCATACAAGAGATGGCTAGAACAATGTTAAATGAAACAAATCTATCAAATAATTTTTGGAGAGAAGCAATCAACACTGTACTCTACATTCTAAATAGAGGTCAAATCAAAGTCAACAACAACAAAACACCTTATGAATTATGGAAGGGTAGACCAACAACAATTAAATACTTCAAATTTTTTGGAAGAATGTGCTACATAAAGAGAGATGATGAGGACTTGGGAAAATTTGACTCAAGAGCTGATTAAGGTATCTTTCTTGGTTATTCATCAAGAAGCAAGGCTTATCAATGTTACAATAAAGCATTGGGAAAAATTGTAGAGAGTGCCTATGTGAAAGTGGATGAAGCAAGGCATCAGAGGGTGAAAGCACATGTTAAAATATAAGATCCAAGTTGCAAAGAAGAAGAATAAGGAGGAGAAGAAAATGAAGAAGAAGAATCAAAACATCAAGATACAAAGACACCATCTATATTTTTCCAAAAGAATCATTCAAAAAAATTAATTCTTGGTGATAAAGATACGAGAGTTCAGATTAGAAGAAGACTAGAAAGTGCACCAAAACATGCAAACTTATATTTTCTATATAAAATAGAGCCTAAGAACTTTAAATAAGGTAGCGAAGACAAACATTGGATTGATGCCATGGAAGAAGAGTTGAATCAAATTGAGAAGGATGAGACATGGGAACTTGTTCCAAGACCAAAAGATAAAAATGTGATTGGCACCAAGTGGATTTTTAGGAACAAGTTGAATGATGGAAAAGCAATAATAAATAAAGTAAGATTTGTTTGTAAAGTCTATGCTCAAGTTGAAGGTATTAATTTTGAAGAAACCTTTGCCCCAATTGGAAGACTAGAAGCTATCATAATGTTTTTGACATTTGCATGTTTCAAGAACTTCAAAGTCTATCAAATGGATGTCAAGTCTTCCTTTATCAATGGTAATTTAGAGGAAAAATTATAAATTGAACATTCGATAAAGCAAGATTGGTTTGTAAAGGATATGCTCAAGTTGAAGGTATTGATTTTGAAGTAATCTTTGCCCCGATTGCAAGACTAGAAGCTATCTTAATGTTTTTGTAATTTGCATGTTTCAAGAACTTCAAAGTCTATCAAATGGATGTCAAGTCTACCTTTATCAACATAAATTTAGAGGAAGAAGTATAAATTGAACATCCATAAGGATTCTTATTATCATAAAATAAGGATCATGTATGCATATTGAAGAAAGAACTCTATGGGATAAAACAAGATCTTAGAGCCTTGTATTCAAGACTCGACAAATATCTACAAAAATAAGGCTTCAAAAGAGGAATTGTTGACATTAATCTGTACATCAAGACAATAGGAGAAAATCAGTTGATTGTTGTGGTTTATGTATATGAAATCATTTTTGGAGGAAATACGAACAAAATGTGACAAGAGTTTGCAATAGAAATGAAAAAGGAATTGAGATGTCTATGCTTGGTGAATTGTCATTCTTTCTTGGTTTACATATTTCTCAATTCAACAAAAGCATATTCATTTCACAAACCATGTATATCAAGGAAATGTTGAAATTTTTTAGAATGGAAGATTGTACACCAGTGAGCACACCCATGGTCACATGTTGTAAATTGAGCAAAGATGATGAATATTTGGAATTAAATCAAACATTGTATAGGTCAATGATTGGAAGCCTAATATATCTGATGACATAAAGGTCTAACATTATGCAAGCAATAGGATTGGTTGCATGGTTTCAAGTTGCACCAAAAGAAACTCATGAGCAAGCAATGGAAATAATATTTAAATATCTAAAGTGCACTTTGGATTCTGACTTGTTGTAATCAAGAGGTGAATATTTTAACCTAAAAACATATACATATGACGATTGGGCAGGCAATGTTGATGATAGGAAAAATACACGTGGAGGAGCATTCTTTTTGGGAAACAATCTAGTGTCCTGGTTGATCAAGAGACAATCTTCAGTTTCTCTATCCACAACATAGTACGAGTATATAGTTGCACCAACATGTTGCACGTAAGTTCTTTGGATGACGCAGACTTTGAAAGATATTAAGGTAGAATATGATCACCCAATATCAATAATTTGTGACAACACAAGTGAAATAAATATATCAAAGAATACTTTTATGCACTAAAAAAACATATTCCAATCAAGTATCAATTTTTAAGAGAAGTAGCAGAATATAATCTCAAGTTGGAATATATTGTCACCAAAGAACAAATTGCAGATATTTTCACAAAACCCCTTCCCAAAGAAACATTTGAATATCTTAGGCATAAATTAGGAGTAATATCCATATCATCACTAAGTTCTTAAGGAGATGCACAAAATTAGGGGGAGCATCCATTTTCCATTAATGTCAAAGGGGTGGAGTTGCGGATAGGGGGGATAATTTTTTCTATGCCTGGTGGACTATGTGTTTCATTGCAGGATTTCCATCAATGGCAAAGGGGGATTGTTGTAGGATATTTTCACCTTGCAGGAGATAACTCCCTTGGACTCTTCCTAGACCTAATACAAAACATATATCTAAACGATAGATTTTCCTAGATCTAATTCATACACGAAAAGAATCTACAAGTTAATGGAATGAAAGGCTTACCCGATGATTTGATGGTTTTCCATACACACCCCTTAGTTGTTATCTTCAACAAAAATTCCCTTCGCTCTTACCATGTTAGATATGCACACATAGAGACACATAAACCTTTCACAACATCAAACTAATAATGTATAAATTAATGATAGATCTAATAATGTATCATAACACATGAAAAAATTAATTCTCCACAAGGAGATATAACAATTACATACACATCCAAGTAGAGGGAAACATCTTGCACGTCTACTATTAATAAAACAAATGGATTACACCTTACAACCAAAGAAGTTGATGGAGTCCTTTCCCAAGCTCTGTAATCAAACTGCTAGAATGAGTTTGCTTAAATTGATTTTCCCCGATTTTTCCCATGAGAGAGCCTTCATGTATAGGATAATAGAGATAAGATCAAAGGTTAGTCTAGATAGGATCTAGATGCCCAAGATAACAAGCTTCACGAGGTCAAACCACGGAAAATCTGAGTTTTAATCTCATCTCATGGAAACTAATCCTAATTAAGGAGTAACAGACCCGGTCGCACCTTGCATGCTTGCAGGGAGCGACCAATCACCCTTTGAAAGAGGAAAAGGAGCGACCAACACTTTTTGGTCACAGGTTGTAACGGGACAACCAATGACTAGGTAAAAAAGGACTGCAAACTCAAGGGAAAAGTGGTATAATTTAGTGTTTCATATTTCTAACCTCTAGATAATTCCCATCAGGTGATCAAGTGGAAAATAACTGTATAAAAAATTTCCCCTAAAGTGTGAGGTCAGAAGAGGTGTCTAATGGCCAAAATACTTTACAAACAAAATCACAGAGATTTGGGTGAAGGAACCTGGGAAGAAACCATCATTAATCCTGAATAATAATAACATCCCCGAGGTGGGCATACCCATGCTCAGTAATAAAAACTAAGTATAACCGCCAAAAATAGTACAATGTAGATCCATGCATGACACAAAAAATTAGATCATGGCCATGAAAAAATACACCGTGGATCCATGTCACAAGTGAAAACATAGCCACGATCAAATACAAATGTGGATCTATGTCATAGTATACAAATTAGTGCGATGAATTGATACTCAAGTGATTTCTGAAGTATTGATGAATAAATCCATCACAACTTGGGAGAGAATTCCATCAAGGAATGTGGTCGTCCCAACCCAAGGTCTTTGTCCCAAATTCCAATGGTATGAATCTAAAACATGAAAATAAATGAGTTGAGGTCGAGCATGGTAGAAACCATGTGATTCCCGGTTGTTGATGTATATCGTTAACATATGCGAGGTAATCCACCGATGATGATGATGGACCCAAATATACCTAGTACAATATAGCGAGTGTGAATAAATTATTTGAAGTCGAACACTCGTAGATTCATTCAACAAGGGCCAATGATGTAAACCCACTACTGAAATGAAAGGGAATTTGACACCGATGTATGCAAATCCCACGGTACTAACTGGTTTCTAGATTTCAAACCTGGGTACCTATTTCATACTGTATGGGCAGTTGGCAACTCAATATACCACTTGTCTCCGAACCTATGAGGGTTCTCTGGAAACGTCATAATCGAATGGAATCATCCATCAAGGAGTTAGAAGAACACCATAGATGGAAGGTTATAACATGGTTGTTAGGATATTCTCTAGGTTTTCCATCGAATTTCGAGATGTTGGATGGTAGTTTGGCAGGAATAGAGGGCCATAACGAGGCATGTTGTATGGGATCATTTTTCAAACGTGACAAATCTAGTAGATCTAAGGTAGACAAGAAAGGAAATTGTCGGTTTGATTGCGAATACTAGTAATGTGGATGTGACATCAAAGTACCAATAGGACCATATTTAGGTTGGATTGGCATGTTAAAGTATGATGGTCCACCCATATATGGTTGAGTGGCTTGGGGAGTGGGAAACATGGGGTTCATAGGTTGAGTGGGAAAATCTCCTCGCAGAAGGATTCCCACCAGATTGGGTTGAATCCATGGAGTATTTGACACTCCCAAATATGGTAAACCACTATAAATACATGTAGGGTTTTCTAGAATATTTTGCCCCCAAGGGTGAGGTAGGTTTCCAGTGTGGGATTATCCCCAAACTAGTTGTTGACCCCAAACAAATGGTTTCCCACCAACTGGTTGTTGGATCCAAGTAGTTTTTTGTTTCCAAGGTGGTTGTTTTCCTACAGATGAAGTTTTTCCCCCAGGTTGTTTTCATCCCCATATCTAATATTGTCCCACAACCGAAGGTTTCCCTCCAACTGGAAATTGACCTGTAATTGAAGGTTTCCCCCCAACAAGAAACTAACCCATACCTGAAGGATTCCCTCCAACGGGGTATCGAAATATAGATGAAGGTGGCCCTCTAGTTGTAGCATGCCCCCCATGTGTATTTGGAAGAATTTGTGGAACTGTCATTGGTTTAACACCTTCATTGGGAGGAGGAAAAATGAAGCTACTTGTCACAGGACCTGAGGTATCAGCACTACTAGCCACTAGACTAAATGGAGTCTGTAAAGGGAGACCAAGTAATGCGCTTGGTGTATGCAAGTGTGCTGCTAGATATGCAGGAAGATAAGTTGTACTCACTGGTTGTTGAGTTGGGGTAACAGGGGTCAATGACATTTCCCACAAAGAAGAAGTGCCAATAATGGTAATGTGTGCTAGGGAAGCTATCTCAGGATCAAGTGGGGGTATCAATATTCCATATGTATAGTTAGATGTTGATGCATGCATGCCAGAAGATTGTCTAGAATACATATTGGGTGGAAAACAATAAGCATAAAAAGCATCATAATAACTCGTTGATGGAAACTCAATGAGTGGTTGACCAAAAGGGCCAATCAAAGGTGGATTTGTGGAAGAGGGAAAAACTTCTTCCATTATTTCAACCAATCCTTTAGGCTGGTCACTTGGGGGAGCTATGCTCCCAATTTCAGAATTAACCCCTTCATTAATAGTTCCTTCGTTATAAGGGTTCTTTGGAATATTGTGTTATTTGGGATCCAACCCTTACATTCAATGAAATATTTGGAGACCCTGGTTGGCCACAGTGAAAGTATAATAGGAATAATGATCCATAAGGCCAACTATAGATGTCAAAAGAACATGCCCATTAGAAAAAATCTACAGGTAATCAACCAAACAACAGTAGATAAAAGGATATTCCGAAGACGGGATGTCAAGCCATCAACGAAGATATGAGAAGATATTACCCCAACCTCCACGTAACAACCCTTCTTGGTGCAAGTAACCCTCGATTCACGGGATCACCCTCCAAGGGTATTGAAGGTGTGTTATGATGTCTACCTCAGGTATCGTGGGATGCCCCCCACAGACACCTTTGTAGATACCTAGGAAATGTCACTAGGGTTACCAACTCGCAGTCGGCCTCCTGAGGGGTACAATCGACAATCGAGACCGAAAGTATGGGAAGGATAACAAAGTCCAAAGCTCTTCCAAAGGAATGAAGACAAGTGGACCGGTAATACTCCTCAGGACCTCAAACAGATTCGATATTCACGAAGCACTAAGATCAAATGAACTAGTAACACTCAAGCAAAACCCCCCAATATACGCTCGTTCCACTATGATTGGTTAAGATTTGGAGGGGTAATCTTCGTTTCTCTTTCGCATGTGACCTCATGTTTAGCCCTTGTGTTAGAGGGGGTTCCTGGATATGCCTATATGATAGTTGGACTTTGTCCTTCTTCAGTGTTCTACAGTCTTGTGTAGTAGTCTTGGACAATTTACTCACTTTTCCTAGTCTAAAGACTCTAGCTCTAAGATACTGTTGGTGTACTAAAAACAAAAATGTCTAGTTAATTTTATTAGCACGTTGGTTGATTTTAATAGTTTGTTTTACTCAGAAGGGTGTATAAAGGTGAAACTAATGATGTGATGACTTGACTCCAAAATGATGCAGAAATAATGAAATTCAAATATTTTTCTTTCAATGAACTCTATCTACAGGAAGGAGAAAATATATTTTTCTTCTTAAGGTAAATAAACACCCAAAAGAATGCAACTTTCACTTTTCTTATTTCAAATGGAAATTTTTTTAAATGTCAAACTATCAATTTATTTCACGAAATCCCAAACAAAAACAAGCTCTTTCAACTATGTACCAAGACACTCCAATTATAAAAATATGATGCAAAATCTTTGTTTTCTTCTTTCCAAATCACATGAAAACTCAAAAGAGACACTTCCTTTGCTTTTTATTTTAATCAAAATGAAAGTATTCAATGACACTTTGCAAAGAACTCAAAAGATAATGAAGGTGGAGAAAATAATCACCTAAGGAACAAAAGATTCAAACACGAGAATGTCGTCAACGCAAAAAACTCAAGCTTTGAATGGTAAAAAAAAATTCAAATAACTTGAAAAAGGATTGCACTCCAAGATGAGATGCAAATAAAGAGAGTTGTCTTTGTTTAAAAAAGGGAAGCAAATATAAAGGAAAATCAAAAAGATTTTTATAGACAAATGAAATCTCTTCACAAAAGTACCATCAACACTTTAAAATATCGGGGGAATGAGATTAGATGACCTAAACCATACCTACAAAAACAAAAAGTGCTTTTAATCAAATAAACAAAATGGCACACAAAAGGAAATGTTTCAAAATGAATTTGAAAAATGTTGCAACAATGACTGCTAGGACAGATCTGAGAGAGATCTAGAGGGGTGGAAGAAAGGATAGACACAAATATGGGATTTATTTGAAGGATGCCCCTTCAAAAATGGCTTTTAGAGCCTAGTCGCACCCTGCTAAAGACCACAGGGCAACCACAAAGAATTGGTTGCTCCTTCTAGAGGGATAAAGGGAAACCAAAAGTCATGGTCGCTCCTTGTAGAGGGATGGAGGGCGACCACAAGGAACTAGTCACATAGAGCAATGAAATTCTAGGTATGGTCGCTCCTGACAATGGAGAAACTAGTGACCAAAAGGTTTTGGTCACTCTGTGGGCACAAATAACCCATGATCGCAATCATGCAAGTGTGAAAACTAATAGATCTGAGAAAGATCTATCAGATCTTGATCTGAAAACTTACAAATAGCCTCGAAAATTACTTACGGACGGAATGAAAACAAAAATCAAAGCTTAAAACAAGAAAGGATATTGGAAAAATAGATCAAATAAATTGAGTTAGAAATTGACTAAATAATAATGACTTCCCTAGTGGAGTCGTTAGTCTATTGTAGGATATTTTCACCCTGCAGGAGATAACTCCCTTTGTCTCTTCCTAGACCTAATACATAATAGAGATGTAAACAATATATTTTCCTGAATCTAATTCATACACGAAAAGAATCTACAAGTTGGCGGAATGAAAGGCTTACTCAGTGATCTAGCAATTTTCTCTACACACTCCTTATATATAAGCTTCCACAAAGACGCCCTTCACTCTTACCAGCTTAGTTCTTCACACATAGAGACACATAAACCTTTCATAAGATCAAACTAATCATGTATATATTAATGATAGATCTAATAATGTATCATAACACATGAAAACATTAATTCTCCACAAAGAGATATAACAATTACATACACATCCAAGTATAGGGAAACAACTTGTACATATTCTATTAATAAAACAAATGGATTAAACCTTACAACCAAAGAAGTTGAGGGAGTCCTTTCCCAAATTAATTTCCCAAGCTCTGTAATCAAACTGCCATAATGAGTTTGCTTTTTTCTTCCCCCCCCTTTTTCCCATGAGAGACCCTCAATATATAGGATAATAAAGATAAGATCAAAGGTTAGCCTAGATAGGATCTATATGCCCAAGATAACAAGCTTCTCAAAGTCGAACCACGAAAAATTTGAGTTTTAATCTCATCTCATTGAAACTAATCCTAATTAGGGAGTAACAAACTTGGTCACACCCTGCATGCATGCAGGGAGCGACCGATCACCCTTTGAAAGAGGACAAGGGGCGACTAGCACTTTTTGGTCATGGGTTGTAAAGGGAAAACCAATGTCCAGGAAAAAAGGGAGTGCAAACTCAAGGGAAAAGTGGTATAATTTAGTGTTTTAGACTGCTAACCTCTAGATGATTCCCATCAGGTGGAAAATAATTGTATAACAAGGATATTGTTGGAATTATTGTCATCAATTTCAAAGTATTAATGATGCCATTAATTTCATATTATGGCATTAAAATACAGATAGTATTTCCAAGATTGATATCTATATATCTATATATCTATCTATCTATATAGATAGATAGATAGATAGATAGACAAGTACATTAAAAAAGGGGTGCATGTGAAAAAGTAAAAAGTGAAATGATGGTTTCCAACCCATGGGTTTGGGGTATTTTCCCATGGTATTAGGAATTAATTATTTAATTAAAGGACATGTCCCTTCATGAAGGGTTATGAAAAATTATAAAAGGAGAAAGCATCGAGAGAAAGTAAGTGTGTGAAAAATGGATTAGCTAAGATTGAATTGCGAAATTAGTTTCAGGTCATCTTGGAATTTTTGTGATAATGTTTTTTCTAGGATATTTCAAATCTTGAAAATTTGTAGAGATATAGGAGAGATCTTGGTGTACACTTGATACAAATTTCAGATATTTTTTCTCTATATTTTCGGAGATATTCCCTATGGAATTTAGGGTTCCAAAATGCTCATAAAATCAATTTCAAACAGGTTATCTTGGAACTTTCACTATAACTTATTTTCTGGAATGTTTCAGACCTTGAAACTTTTCATATACTGAGGAGATCAGATATTGGTGTACATGTACAAATTTCATATGTTGGTTTGCTACATTTTTGGAGATATGCCCTGTGGAATTTATGGTTCCTAAATACTCCTTAAATCAGTTTCAAATAGGTCATCTTGGCACTTTCGCTATAACTTATTTTCTAGGATGTTTCATACCTTAAAAACTTGTAGATATAGAGGTGATATATTAGTGTAAATATGGTACAAATTTATATGTTGTTTCACTATAACTTCATAGATATTCCCCATGGAAGTTAGGGTTCATGAATTCTCTTGAAATTAGTTTCAAACGGGTCATTTTGGCATTTTCATTATAACTTCTTTTATGGGAATATTCAGATTGTCAAAATTTCAAAGAATAGAGGAGACATATAGAAGTACATAACGTAACAATTTCATTATCATTTTTACAAAATTGGATAAGTGGTATTTTGTACAAGTTCATTCTTGGAAAGAGGCCCAAAACAACAAGTTTGGAGAAAGTTACGATTTGGAAATTCAAATTTTGGTCAGACCTAGTAAAGACAGAAGTAGTGTGCAGACTTGGTGAAGGTAGAAGTAGTGAGTAGCCCTGGTGAAGTCAGAAGTAGTAAGAAAACCTAGTTAAGGAAGAAGTAACAAGCAAACTCAGTGAAGGTTGGTGCAAATCACACAAAGATATTGGTGTATCTTGCTAAGTTGGTTCTTAGCAGTGGGGATTGGTGTCTACAAATATTTGTAAGAGTAGGTTGGTGTCACTTAAACAAAGAGATTTGTGTCTCTTTCTAAGTTGGTTCTTAGTGGTGGGGATTAGTGTCTACAAATATCTGTAAGAGTAGGTTGGTTCCTACCAGGATTTGTACCAATGGGGATTGGTGTCTCCAGTAGGTTGGTTCCTACAAATATTTATAACAATAGGTTGGTGCCTACAAATAATTATAAAGAGAAGCTTTTTGGTTTTCCCAAAAAGGTTTCCACATAAATATTGTGTTCCATGTTCTGCAGTTAATAG
>JASDQU010310017.1:40528-63433 GCA_032191745.1 Picea mariana | reverse complement strand
ATGTAACCAATTAGATTGATGCCTACATGGAAAAGTTTCAGAGTTGAAGAAGATTGCATTTCGAAAATACTTGAATTATTTTAATTTAGATTATATTTTTTTTTTATATGATATATTCAAACTTAGTTTTATATACTTAGAAAGAGTTATTATTATTTTCTAATACATAGTTGTAGAAATGTTTTTGTTATTTTTGTGTATTTTTAATTGAATTTAAATGAATTGAAAAGGGGGGAAAGAACTAAGACTTATCTTGACTCGCCTTTGGTTGTTAGTGATGAGATATAATTATGACTATTTTCTAGCCATCATCTCTATGAGGTTGTTCAACCACTTTTCAATCTTGATAGCTTCCCTAAATTTCCTATTGTATTAATGATTTACCTTAGAAAATATTTTAGTGTCCTCACTCTAAATATGGTGCTTTGTTTTGTTTGAGTGTTCAACCAATGTGAACAAATGAACATGATTCTGCTTAATATCAATTGCATGTTCTTGGATTCTAATCTTGATGGAACAACTAATTTCACCAATGTAAGGTATTCATTAGGGGAATTTTGAGATAAAAAAATGGAACTTAGAAAAACTATGCTATCAAAATCAACTTTAAAAAGAACTAATAGGGTTCAAAATGATGATGTCAACCATAAGGGTACATATTTTTGGAGGGAAAGGGAAAAAAACAACTTTTTTAATTGTATTTTCAACTTATGTCCTTATAGGTTTACTCAAATTTGAGGTGTATGCACTTGTTGGATGCATAATTAAATTCCACATCCAACGAGTGCCCACTCTGCATACTTTTGATAGACCCACGGTGAGATAAACTGGAAATACACGAAAAAATGTGTTTCTTTTCAAACATTTTTTCATGTATAAACTACTTTTTTAATCATATTTTCAACTTATCTCCTTATAGGTTTACTCAAATTTGAGGTGTAGGCACTTGTTGGATGCATAATTAAATTCCGCATCCGAAAAGTACCCACTCTACATACTTTTGATAGACCCACAATGAGATAAACTAGAAATACATGAAAAAAATGTGTTTCTTTTCAAACACATTTTTTTCATTTATTTCTAGTTTATATCATGGTGGGTATATCAAAATTACGCAGAGTGCATACTCATTAGATGCAAAATTTGATCCTACATCCAACAAGTTCCTACACTTGAAATTTGAATAAACCTATTAGGAGATAAGTAAAAAATATGATTAAAAAGAATAGTTTTCTTAATTTCCCTTTAAAAAATATTAACTCTTATTTTATGATTTTAACTATTATTTTATTATTTTCCTTAGGAGGCCCATTTTAAACCTCAATTTTCCCCTAATGCCACAAGATCAAAGAATCATGTAAACACCTTTTTTATTAGTGGGGTCAGTGGGGTATTTAACATATTTAAGGGAGTTTCGAATTATGTTTAGGGGTTTGAAAGTTGCATTAATGTTCATCTTTTTTCAAAACCCTAGCAATTTTGTCCATGGTCCCTTCAATGTAGGGAAACAATACTTTGGAAACGTCTTCAACGTGTTCTTTGTTTTTAGGTCCTCTACTAGCATTCTAAAAGGCCTTGATCCCTTGATGTTCCTTATAACCATTGTCTTTTAGGACATTAAGAAGATGATGTTTATTTTCCTCCAAATGATCATTATTTGATATCCTAAGGGCTATGGTTGCTAAAGTGACAAGGACCCCAAATATTTGGGTCAGATGGTCACTAGGACTTTGAATGTAGATATTTCTTACTGTGAGTATTTTTTTTTGTTTTTTTCATGAAATGTGGTGTGCCATAATCCCATCTAGGTTCTTTGTGACCAAAAAATTTAGAAAGGGAAGGCTACCATTATCTTCAATCTCCATGGTGAATTTTGTGTGCGTTGATTGTCTATTGAGGAATTCAACAAATATGTCCAATTTTTCACATCCATGGGACCAAATGAAAAAAAGGTATCATCGAAAAACCTTATCCAAAGTTTGGGTTATAGAGGTGAAGAAGACCCCGAATGGAGTGACACGCGGCGATGCCTCGCCACATGGCTCAGCATCGAGCCATAGCATAAATTTTGATGGCCGCCACCCATCCTCTCCGCATTTACGATGGTAGTCGGCCATTACAGTCGCTATACGGAGGAGGGACTCCTCCCTTGTGCGAAAGATCTCGCTCAGACCGCACTCAACATGACAGGGTTTATGGATAGCCAGGTGAATCCGTTGTTTGGTAATTCAAAATTTTGAGCGCCTGGACAGAGTTGTTTCACTGTCGTTTTGGACCTCCCCGTTGGTTGGGAGCTCTGGTGTAGCTCTAGTTCCTTACCATCTTGGCTCACTTTCATTTCGCTACATTCT
Source organism: Picea mariana (assembly GCA_032191745.1). Classification (NCBI taxonomy): domain Eukaryota; kingdom Viridiplantae; phylum Streptophyta; class Pinopsida; order Pinales; family Pinaceae; genus Picea; species Picea mariana. The sequence continues at coordinate 61,082 of JASDQU010310017.1, read as the reverse complement.
CTCTGCATTTTTATCCACCCCTCAGCAACAATGACCAGGAAGCGAGGCAGGCCTCACCGTGGCTCGGTCTGGTACACCCACAAAGAGCAAAGGCAAAGGAGGAAGAACCTGGAGCGCTCTATGTCGATGGCGAATTCCATTCTTCGGAAGAGGGCACGCGCTGACCAATTGGCTCTGCATGCCATCATTGCTGAGACTAGGACAGAGCGTAGCATTCATACCATGGCAATAAAGCCTGGAAGCAGTCTAGAGGGAGGTGCCACGGATGAGTTTCCAACTTGCTATGTTGAAGAAACGTCGTACCTAGAGGAATTAGTGACCACCCTGGAACCCCAAGCCATGGCACCGGACTTACAGGATGGTAGCGGTCCTAAAGATGAGACGGCAGACGAATTCCCTGTGTGTATCGTTGAAGAGATACTGTGAGCGAGTGACTACAACCCTGCGAGCCATGTTGAGAAGGCAACGATCGAGGACGAGGCTCGAGACAAGGCTTGCGCCGAAAGGAACGTGGACGAGACCAGACCAGGGATGAAGAAGGAAGTGGCTGGTGCAGGACTGACTGAGATCGAGGCCAGAGCTAGGATGAACATGGAAGTGGGGAACGAAATCTTCAACGACGCAGGTAATCATGGCTTGCATGGTCCATTCCTCCATGCAGAGCATCTGGCTCTGGTGTTCGAACTCTGAGGCCACATGGCAGACCAGGAGCACAGAGCCCTTCTCATGGGACAACGTCTGGACTTTCTCCTTGACACGTACTCCAATGCTCCAGCAAAGAGGAAATGTCAATTTTGTGTGCAGCCATTCACCATCCCAGCCAGGTCCACGTGGCAGATAGGCAAGGGAGATAGGTCACCGGGTATCTAGGTTCTCCTATGCTAGTTTGTTTTATGTTTAATCATGTTGTTGCTACATGTAAACTTGACCTATGGCCATCTTTCCTGGTTTCCTTCGGGCAAGACAGAGGGCAAAACGGTTTTCCAAACTATGTTGGTTTCCGGTAAAACGACAGCATTTTTGGTGGCTCAGAACTATATCTCTGTGTATTTTGTCAGTGTTTCTTTGATAACTTAATATAGCAAGTACTATCTTTTTTACTTAAAAAAAAAAATAGAGGTGAAGAAGAAAGATATTTTCTCTCAAAATCTTCCATGAAGAAATTAACCACAATGGATAGTTTCCTCAATTTCACTCATAGTTTTGATCAATGGATCTACCTCCAGATTTTTCAAACCAACAAGGTTAGGGAGAGTGTGAAATACAAAACAATATTTAATTTATATTGTATTGCAATAGGTATGGAAGACAACATCAAGAAATATTTCATTTCATCCCATGAGCTAACTCTAGTTTACGAAAGGGAGTTGTTTATAATTTTATCATTCAAAATCATTGTTTTTAATAAGTGTTTTAAATATCTAGGTTTTGTTCTAAAACCCAATAATTATGGATTTAGAGATTGGATATGGTTATATTAGAAAGTAGAAAAAAGAATAATGTCTTGGTGTAACAAATGACTTTCAAGAGGGGGTGGATTGACATTAGTAAAATACGTGCTTGAATCCATTCCGGTGTATTGGCACTCTTTGGCTTACATTCCCATTGGTATGTTATAAAACATAAGAAAAAATGTTTTGAATTTTAATGGGAAAGGACAAATGAATAGGAGAATATTTCTTTGGTAAAATAGAATAATATAAAAAGACCTAAAGATGGAGGGGGTGGGGTCTAAAAAATATTCATTGGTTTTGAAAAGCTTTAGTAGAAAATATTTATGGAGAATCCTCAATCATGAGAGTCTCTAGCAAAATGTATTTGTGAAAAAATATCTAGACCCTCTAATTGTTGAAGAATGGATTTGGTCACCTATAAAATTTATTTCAAATGTGTTTTTGTTTGGAAAGCATTTGTTATGTCTTTCCTCCTATTGGGAAGTTGGTTAGCATTGAGGATTGGAAATGGTGTGAAGATAAGGGTAAGGATCGACCCTTGGGTAGGATGTGCTAGTAATATTAGACTACCCCACTAGTGCCTTCCTTTAATTACAAGGTATTTTCTCTCTAGATGATGCAGTAGATCCACAAATTTCTTCTTTGTGGTATCAAGGATGGAAAATATATTGAATGTTGGTTGTGGAAGGAAATGATGTTATCAAGATTGGGATGCATTTGTTGAATGGTTAATGCAGAGTGTAATAAGGCTCAGTACTTCAGAAAATTCATTTGTTCAATCCAATAATAAGACCTTAGGTCAATACTCAACTAATATGGGCTATAAGGCAATGTTGAATCTTTATGTGGCTATCTTTGGTTAATAAATTCCTAACCTTCAATGTATTGCAAAGACAAGCATGGTAGGGACTAGGCATACATGCTCTTTGTAAACAATATGGGAAAACTATTGATCATTCACTAGTCAAGTTTCTTTGCATAAAATAGGTTTAGTCAACTACACTCTCCTTAGTGAGAGGACAATGGAATTGGTAAGATGAATCCCTCTTAGTTTGTATGCACCATAGGTTTCATGAGTCGTTACCTAAGGATCATAACTCACTACCTCTGGTTGTGTCATGGGATACATGTGTGGTTAGCAAGGAATGCCAGTTTATTACAAAATAAAGAAACCCCTCCATTCCAGGTTTGTCATCAAGTAAATTTCACATCTGAGGGTATTTGGTTTTCTAGAAGGATTAAAGATCCAAGGAAAATAACATATCTAATGGTTGACAAACCAAAACCTTTAGGATTTGTTCGATGGATCCTACCAAGGTACTCTGAAGATATATGGAGATAGAGGTGTGTTATACTAGCCCAATTCACACAAGTGGTGTTTTAACACTAGAATGGGTGAAGGCACTAATATTTTTTCTAAATGGAAGGCCCTCATCTTGTTAATGAGAATAGCAATTGAAAAAGTGATATCTTAGATTCAGATCTTTGGAGACTTCAATTTGGTCATTGAGTGGGTAAAGGGAAACATGAGCATACAAAACTTGACACTTCGACCTTTGTTTTCACAAGTGAAGATGATGGAAAGAAGTTTTTGTTAGGGACCTAACCCCTCACACAGGTAGAATAATATATTTCCATGTAATAAAGGTCAATATTAATAAGGCCTAGCAATAAGGAAGAATAAATCCAATTTAAGAAGACCTAATAGAAGCTTCCACTTCTAGAAGGATCTTCCTCTAGATGGTTCTTTTGATAGACATATTTAGTATAAATAGGAGTCGAGGGTATGAGAAATTTTGTCTTGGATATTATTGTAATAGAGCTCTGCTCTGCTGGAGGTTGCCCCCTCAAAGAGGCAAGTGAACATTGCTCTCAGTAATCAAAGTGCTCTTTCTAGTATTATTTTGGTATCATTTTGGTATTATTGTGGTGTTGTTCTGGTTATATTGTTGCTCATCTACCATTTCTATCAATTTATTTCTGCTCTGCATACTTTTTAATATCTAGAATATTACAAGTGGTATAAGAGCACCTTCCTCGGCAAAAAATTGTGGGTTAATTTTTTTCAGGGTAGAGACGTATTCCAACGTCTTTAAGCTACAAAGATATGTTGTTACACACATAAACTCGTAGTCGGGGATTCATACATGCATGAAATACAAGTGGTACTTAAGCGCACATCTGTTGACCACCATTGTAACCCTTGTTGGTACCCCTTCGAGTGGTAGTGCATCAGACAACACCTGTATACGAATCGGCCTAGATCTCCTAAATCCCTCCATAGATAAACTGATCAATCGCTTGACTGTTATAGTGTCACTGAGAACAACACTCGAGAATATACTCTCTAGTACTTGGGTAGTAAGGTAGTATGGCTAAGGGCACGGTCTAGCCTCCTTAGTTTGTGCCCTGAGATATTGGGTCGAGTACTACTGTTGGACCCCGCACATATATCAGAGAGCTATAGCACATGGAAAACCCTTGTCTGTAGAACCCTTGAATGCCTAACCCTTGGGACAGAAACAAAAATAGAACAAAAAATATCTATTGCGGCACAACTGTGTCTCTTGCATTCGAGTTGCGAAATTACTACACATTTCTTCATGTTAAGAATTTGGGCATTTCATCACTACAATATTCTTCAGATTGGAGTATAACTCTACAGGAGTAAAAAAAAAAAAAAGTTTGGATCCTGTTGGCACCATTATTTGAGACCTATTCCGTTGGATTTCTCTCTTTGCCCTTATCGCAGTCATACCTATCATTTTTGAACAATTTTTTTTTCTTATGGACCCGACCCCCTTCCAACACCTTTATTTAGGCTTTACCCCATTGGATTCAACTCGTCGCCCTAATCATTGTGATACACTTCACCCATAACCCATTTTCTGTGTGGTCCCACCTACCCCTTTTTGTGTTCCCTCGTCATCATGGCCCATATCCATAGCCAAGACTTGGAAGCTCGCTTCACTACCTTGCACTCTAATTTCATAGAAACCCAACAAGAAGTGTGACAACTCAGTGCCAATATTGTCACCATCCAAATTAATACAGATCATCAAAGCCTCAAGTATTTTCTGGAACGAAACCTTTCCTCCCTAGAGCAACAAAAATGGGTGACTAAGATCTTTGGATATGATTATGAGATCATTTACAAGAAAGGAAAAGACAATGTGGTTTTTGATGCACTTTCCAAAAAATATGAAGATGAAGGGTCCATTTTCTCTCTCTCCTTGATTGTACCATATTGGCTCCAAGTTGTTCACCAGGAATGGCTACACGATCCCAAAAGTTCGCATCTGATACAACAATTGCAATCCAATTCTCCAGTTTCCCCAGGGTACTCTTGGCTCAATGATGAGCTTCGATACAAAGGCCATTTATATTTAAGTAAACATTCAAAACTTAAATCCACGGTACTTTCTAAGCTTCATGCTACACCCACAACTGGGCACTCCGGGTTTACCAAAACCTATGACAGGGTCAAACGTTCTTTTTTCTCGGATGGTATGAAACATAAAGTTCGTAATTTTGTGGCTGAATGTGATGTGTGTCAATGCAACAAGGGTGAAACAATCAAATCTCCTGGCACACTACAACCGCTTCCGATTCCACCTGCTATTTGGCGGGATATCTCTATGGATTTTATTGTAGGCTTACCGAAATTGGGCAATAAACTAGTCATTGTGGTGGTAGTTGATCATCTTTCCAAGTATGCTCATTTCTGTGCTCTTCAACATCCATTTACAACATCCACGGTCGCTCAAATTTTCATGGATCAGGTCTTCAAGCTTCATGGCATGCCACATTCTATTGTCTTTGATCGCGACCCAACTTTCACCAACAATTTTTGGCAAGAACTGTTCAAGATACAAGGCACCAAATTGCATCTCAACACAACTTATCATCCCTAGACTGGTGGTCAAACTGAAACATATTTGAGGTGTTTTGCATCGGAAAGGAAAAATTAGTGGGCTTAATGGTTACCACTAGTTGAATGGTGGTACAACACTTCGTACCATACAAATACCCACACGACTCCTTTTGAAGCGGTATATGGAAAAAATCCACCTTCAATTCTCTCATATTTTCTAGGTGTCTCAAAGGTCCAAGCGGTTGACCAAACGCTTATAGTTCGAGAGGATATTCTTCATACCCTCAAAGAGAATTTGGTCATGGCCCATAATCACATGAAGCAACAAGTAGATCAAGGTCACTCTGAATGTCAATTTGCAGAAGGAGATCAGGTGTTTCTTCGACTGCAACCCTACAAGCAAAATTCCCTCAAGGCTAACCATTGTTAGAAACTGGCGCCCAAATTTTATGGTCCTTATACCATTCTCAAGCATGTGGGACATGTGGCCTATAAGTTATCTTTACCCAGTCATTCTAAGCTCCATCTTGTTTTTCATGTTTCATGCTTAAAGAAGGTGATTGGAACTAAGTTCCAAACTCAAACCAACCTTCCTGAGTTGGAAGAAGAAGGCTCCATTTGGCTACAACCACAAGCAGTTTTGGACCAATGTGACCGTCGTCTACGTCAGCAAACCATCAAGGAAGTGTTAGTACAGTGGAAAGATACAAGTCCAACAGATGCCACTTGGCTACCAACTACCATTCTGCAGCAATTTCCCCATCTCAATCCTTTAGGACAAGGTTGTTTTTAAGGGGGAGGACATGTTAGGGACCTAACCCCTCACATAGGTAGAACAATATATTTCCATGTAATAAAGGTCAATATTAATAAGGCTTAGAAATAAGGAAGAATAAGTCCAATGTAAGAAGACCTAATAGAATCTTTCACTTCTAGAAGGGTCTTCCTCTAGATGGTTCTTTTGATAGACATATTTAGTATAAATAGGAGTCAAGGGTATGATAACTTTTGTCTTGGATATTATTGTAATAGAGCTCTGCTCTGCTAGAGGTTGCCCCCTCGAAGAGACAAGTGAACATTGCTCTTAGTAATCAAAGTTATCTTTCTGGTATTATTCTCATATCATTTTGGTATTATTGTGGTGTTGTTCTTGTTATGTTGTTGCTCATCTGCCATTTCTATCTATTTATTTATATTCTACATTCTTTTTTGTATCTGGAATATTACAGTTTTATAGATATTTATTATTCTCACATTTATAGGGAGCTCAATGGTTAAGCTAGTGATTGGTCCAAAACAATTCCAGACATGACTGTGGGTGAGATGAAAATCATGGAAGAGAATGTTGGTGTTTCTTTTCTATCATTATCGTGCTTCATATATGACTAATGGTCAAGTAGTTAATCCATGACGAAAATCTTGATGTTTTTCTTCATGTTTGAAGTATGATTATGTTGCAATGCTTTAGAATTTTAATGATAGTTGGTAGGGGCTTAAAACCCCATTTTGTTTGAAAATATTGTAATAGAAGAACTTTAGTCCTTGGGTTTCTTTCTTATTATTTTTTTTGATGAAGTCACCTCTTTGTTGGTATTCATAGGAGTGACCTTTTTCAAGTGCTCTCTTACACATATAGAATATACCTTTATAATTTGTTTTTAATGAAAAAGTATGATTTTTTCCTTGGAAAAAAATGACTATAGCACTAGTCCCAAATTAATAGAAAAAAATGGTTTCTATATATAAGGATCATAAACCTAATGGGTAAGGTCAACTGGTTGTCACCAATGTTGTTAGGTATTTAGATAATTCTATGCCAATAGGCACTCAACTCAAATCTCCCTAAGTTAGGTGCAATAGTCTACACCAACATGTTTAGTAGGGATGCAAACTATGAATGTGGGGAAACATCCCTTAAGTTTTCCTACAAAGTTTTCTTTGGAAAATATAGCCACAAGGGTCAGCCCAATTAATTGAACCATATGCGCAAGATATGTTTTTTTTTAACACAAACTTGTGGAAATTTTATTAATAAAAAGGCGCGACGGAGGTTGTTGAGTACAATAGGAAGTGTTGGTAAGAGAGAAAATCCAGTTCCATATTACTGTCTATTACATTGATATAGATGTTAGTCCTATAGTGCTTAGCAAGCTTTACTGAATCCAAAATATTCAGATATCATAAACATTTTTCGTACAAAATACATATCTTCACACAATTATTGAAAGGCTAGACTACTTTTCTATTTTGATGACCTCTTCGTCTGTTGGTGGCACCACATCCACATTCAAATATGGAAACATCATTTTCACATTGTTCTCAGGTCAGTTGTGTTCTACTTTTTATTGATTCTGGACATAGGGCTCTGAGGATGACTCCCTTGCTTCCAATTTAGTTTGCAAAGACTCTCACTGTCTACGAAGAAAGTCCACTTCGTCCTGGAGTTTTCTGATGATCACTCTATGTTGGGCCAAAGTTTTCAGTGCAAAGGAAAGATTTGAATTGTGAGAGTCCACTTTGAGAGAGAGACGATGGGTAAAGTTAAATTTTTTCTCCACCAAATCCTCATCTTCTAACTCCTGATCTTTTTGAGGTGCTTTCCCATTTTCCATGGTGAGAAATTGAGAGTAGGGATCAAATTCTAAAATTGACAAATTCACCTCCGAATAGCAACCAACCATAATTACCAGAGACATGATTAGATTCCAGGAAGCGGGAGAAAGGGAATTCTTTCCAAAGCACACTTTGTTTTTACAAACAATAAAATTGGACGTAGACAAAGATTTTAACTAGAACCCAACCGAAACAAAAATGAGACCAAGAAAACTGACCAAAAAATAGACCAAATTGTTTTGTTGGATGTCAATTGACGTTAGAGGGATAGGGTCCCCTTTTCCAAGCCACTGAAAAACCACCGCCACAAGCCACCATAGAATCTTATGAACTCTCCAAAGATAGGTTGAACTCTAGGATGCCAGACCAATTGACAGAATTACAATTTTTATCTTCGTAATTATACCCTGTACTTCATCTAATTTGTGCTGCTCTAGGATTTCCTCCAACCATTGAGAAAACTGAAGAGGAAAATAAGGTTCTCCACCTAACCACCGGGTGCCCGATTTTACACTCCACCAAAGGATTTCAGTAACTCTCCATATACAGGTCGAGCCTTGGAATTTCTGACCAATTGACAAAGCTTATGTTTCTAGCTCCTTGATAATATCCTTCAGTGGCATTCTCCCATCCTTAATAGAACCTCGAGAAGCGGGGATACATGAAATCGATCTTCTGAATATCTTCCGATGCACCAGAGATCCTAACGGAGCTATCATGGCATGTACTAACTGATTTACCTCACTTACTTTCATGATTGCAACCTTTTCTCCTGTCATCAAATCCATTATCACTTGTTGGGTTGGAGATGCAAAGTATAGCTTGCAGTAAAGTCCCACTGGGATAAGAACACAATAAGAAGGGAACATGTCCACTCAATTCCGAGGATGAGACCATTTCCAAGCGCATCGTGCACATCCCCACGATCCAGGAGAAGGTGGTGGTATTGTCACTCCTTCCCCGAATATAACTATCCCCTCTCTACATGGTATATCCACATATCTCCTTTTGTACTTCGTGGGCTCGGCTGGCCCAATTTTTTAATGGGGTCTTTTCCATTAGGGAGGAGCTACGAAGGAGACCCACCCTTGGATGCTCAAGGATCCAGGGGCCATGTCAATTTCCCTATTAGCCTTAATGTCTGCATCTTGATTATTTCCTCTCAGAATATGAAAGAATTGAGCTTGAATGATAGTCAAGAGTATCTTCGATAGTTCAATAATTCTCTTAAGTTTGGCATCTTTAGGTTTGGTTCCTAGAACGAAATAACGTATGATGTTTTTTGAATCTCCCACTATTGTTATATGATTCAGCCGTTATTCTTGTGTTAACAAGATCCCTTGATAAACCGCATAGGCTTCAACCATATTGTTTGAAGTCTTTCCCAAGTTTCAGGAGAAGTATAGAATTCGATTTCCTCTAGGGCCATACAACACCCCTCCCCTACCTGCCTCCCATGGGTTTCCTTTTGAAGCCCCATCAAAACATAGGATGAATCCCAATTGAGAAGAAAGATAGAGATTGTATTCCTAAGATGAGATCATAAGCTGTTAGAATGATCTTTGAGTTCTTTTTGGGGAAAGGTTAATTTTGGCATTCATTTTAGACATCCAGAGCTCTTCTGCTTTTTCTAGTTGCTCAATTTTCTCAAATTTTATTCTTCGTGAGGTGAGATATTCCCCCAATTGGCCCATCGCATTTGCAGCTACAGAAGGGGGGCGGGGGGCATCATTTTATTTTTAAAAATGGCTTTGTTCCTTTCCAACCATATTTTCCAACATACAAATTTAATGGATGCCTTCCAGACACGATGAAAGGCTGGTTTCTTTGAAAAGTTATAAACTTTGCTCTATTTACCAAACATAGCTCTACACGTTGAAGGGCATGCAATATTATGCATTAATTCTGAGTATACCAGATGCAACACTTGTTTGGAGAAAATACAATCCGGGAAGAGATGTGATGATGATTCAAGGTTTTGTTTGCATAGTGCACATATAAACGGCCCCAAAATACCTCTTTTGAGAAAATTTTCTCCTTGTGAGCAACTTATTGTGTGCTAATTTCCATCCAAAAATATTAACCTTTTGGAGCCCATCTATATTCCATATCTCATTCCATATGTTGGAATTTTTTGGAAGCTAGGTTTGCTTGATTAGGAGCTTATATCCTTCCTTTATTGAATAACCAGAAGAGCCCCAACCCCTATTGTTCTGTTGTTGAAGATGAATAGGGGTTGACCCATTAATAAGAAAGAGAAATGAATGAGAAGATTGAGTGAGATTAAGAGGGACTTCTCTTAAGTTCCACCCCTTCCAAGATCCATTACTATGCCATTCTGAGATGTCAAAAAGGGAAATTTTTTCTTGATTTGTTAGCTAGGTCTGAACAGTATCCATGAAAGAGATGTCTTTTAAGAACCTGGAGGAAGAAAACAGGTCCTCCCAAAGATTAATTTCCCTTCCATTCCCTGGACTCCAGGAAAGATGATCCCGCAGGATAGGAAGAGAGGATCGTGTTAGTTTCCAAAGTAGGAGAACCTTATTAATGATCAGGGTCTATGTCCAAGCATATGCTTCGATTTCTTGAAAGATATTTGCAACAATTTACTTTCTTTCACCAATCATTACCATAAGTTATCAATATCCAAAGAAGTTTTTCCCCTAATGCAATATTTATATTTTCAGGGTCCCGGACTCCTAACCCACCATGTTTTTTAGGTGCACAAAATATATTCCAATTGACCATGTGGAATTTTTTTCTCATTATATTTTCCCCCTTGCTAGAGGAATTTGCGGATTATATGAACCATTTCCCTTTTTATACCCATTGGAGATAATAGAGCTGAGAATTGGAAGATGGGGAAAGAAGATAAGACTGACTTCACCAAAACCAAATGGCCTTCCAGGTTCAACCATATTTCTCCCCAAAATTCGAATTGGTCTTTTATCTTCTATAGAATGACATTCCACGCCTCCCCTGGGAGAGCTTTCAGGCTAATTCGAGTGCCTAAGTATTTGAATAATTTCCAATCCATTGAGAAAGGAAATTGCAACAAACTGGCAATTCTCGATAGAGCGCTTGATTTTATATTCCATGCATATATTTGGCTCTTGTTTTTGTTTATAATTCCTCCTGATGCTTCACCATACTGGTAGAAAACCAATTTAAATCGTCTGGCCATAATTTGAGAAGCACCCCCTAGTAGTAGGGTGTCATCCGCTAATTGAGAATGAATTATTCTCCTGAATCCACTTGCAATATTCAATCCTGGGATGGAGCTTGTTCTTCTTTCATGTTCTAATATTCTATTTAGAGATTTTTCCATTAGTACATACAACATAGGAGAAATCGGGCATCCATGTCTTAAACCTCTAGATACTTTTAAAAAGGGGACAGGCCTACCATTTATTAAAGGATCTATCCATGGAGTGGAGATGCAGGCTCTGATCCAAGAGATAAAATATTGATTAAATCCAAAAAAAATTAAAACTTCAATAAGGAAACTATGCTTTACTCAATCAAATTCATTTGCCATATCTATTTTAATAACCATACCTTTTTCTCCATTTCTGAAATTGGTGTGGATCGCCTCTTGGACCAGAGTTATATTGTCCCAAATCTTCCTTTTTTCAAAAAAGCCTCCTTGATTTGGGAGAATGAGGTGGGGTAATATCGGCTTCAATCTATTTGCAATGAATTTTTCCAAGAGTTTGTATGAAACATTTCAGAGAGATATGGGGCGGAACCTGTCAAAGGAAGAGGCATTTTTTTCCTTGGGGATCAAGGCTAGGAAAGACGAGTTGGTGGCACCACCCATCCTAAAATATTTTTGAACATATATAATGATTCGAATGAATTCAGTATTAATAATTGTCCAACATTTTAGGTAGAAGTGAAGAGTGAAGCCATTCAGTCCAGAAGCCTTGTCTGGGTCAAACTATTTGAGGGCTTCATGAACTTCTTCAACATAAACCTCCTTGTTTAGATCAGGGCGAGGATATGTTCTATGAATTGTTCACTCTTCTGTGATCAGGGCGAGGATATGTTCTATGAATTGTTCACTATTTTCTTGATTGTCTTTTCCATTCTTTGTATAAAGGTTCCCAAAATGAGTTGATGCTGCATTCTTAATTTCCTCAAAGGAGGTAATGAAATCTCCCGACTGTGACTTTATTTCGTCCACTATGATTCTACATTGTCGAGCCTTTGCCTACTTGTGAAAGAATGAGGTGTTTTTATCCCCTTCCTGGAGCCATAAAGATATTGATTTCAGCCTCCAAACCATTTCTTCATCTTTAAGAGCCTTCATGTATTTTTGAAAAACTTATTTCTCCTAAGAGATTTGGATATCATTTATTTCTTTGGTTTCCATATTTCTTTGTAATTCCTCCAACTGCTTTTTACAATTTTCTACTTCATCCCTAGGGGAGGGGGGAGATTTCCTTTCCCAATCCTAAATAACTTGTTTATATATTTTTAGCTTTTTCTCCCAAATGAAAACAGGGGAACCATCCACCCATTGATTCCACACCCGAGAGAGTAAAGGGAAGAAGTTAGGGGAATCCAACCAAAGGGTTAAACCGGAAGGGATTGGACCTAAATTTTCCTCCTTGTCAAAGGACAAAGATATTGGGCAATGATCAGAGAGACCCCATGGAATTATATGGGAGGAGATCTTATCTGGAAGGGATAATAGAGAACTGTGGATAAGGAAACGATCAAGCCTAGTTGTGATGTGCCCCACCCCAATACGATTGTTTCTCCAAGTGTATTTTCCTTTGCTAGGATAGACATTAAACATATCTAGACTAGAGACCAAGTCTTCCATGCATTCCCTAAGAGTATCTCTTACTATTGAGCCACCTCTTTTTTCTTTCGTATGCATGGTTGTGTTGAAATCACCTGCTATGATACAGTTTTGCAGAAACCCAACATCTTCGATGCCCAACAAGGACTCCCAACATTCTACTTTCTCCCAATAATTATTAGGCATATAAACATTGATGATAGGATAAACCTTACCCGAGGGAAAATGTTTCAGTTGAGCCATAACTCAGTGTGTTGCTTCATATCTTCTTTCTTCATGGAAGGTCTTTGTATTCTACATGGTACAAATTCCCCCTGAGGCTCCTCTTGCACTAATAGCTACTCCTGCACTTGCTTTCCAAATTTGTTGAATTTCACGAAGGGCCTCTGACCCTTGCATTTTAGTCTCCTGGACTAGGAAGATTTGGGCTTTTCTAACTTAATTAAATTTCCCATAACTTCCTTTTTTTCTTTTTTTCCCAAATCCCTACAATTCAAGGAGACTAATTTCATTACTTGTGAATTTGGATGCCCCCACTTTAGAGGGTTGAGAATGAACCTTTGAAGGGGGTTCCTTTCCAGATTTCCCGTCTTTCTTGAAAACTTCTTCTAGGGTGGTCTATATCCCAAGTTCTTTGTCCCGAGTTGCATACTTTCCCCTTCTATTTCGATTAGTTTTCCGACCCACCTTTGTTACTTTGGAGCTCTTAGTGACCTCTAAATCCAAATCTTCCCCAGAGTCCTCCTGACTATCATCCTCTAGAGTTACAGGGATATCTAAAGAAACTCGGGAGGGGATCATGTTGGGGGAAGGATCCTCAAGATGATTTACTTTCGGCTCTTGCTGAACTAGTGGAAGAGATGGATCTTTTTCCTGATGGATCTGATTTTCTTCTGTTATTTCCTTTTCCTTTGAGTCTACAGTTTTTGTCTCTAGATTTTCTAGTGTTGTATACTTGTTTTTACTTCTTTCTTCTTCATGATCCGCCACTAGCGAGGACTTTCCTTTGTTTGGAGAAGAAGGCGTGGAGATCTCTCTGCGCTCATGTTGATGTGTTGTCGCTTTGTTGGGGATTTTCTTTCTTTTGGCTTGCTACCGTTGCTCCTGTTCTTTTTCTTCTGGTTGATCTACCTTTGACTTGGGCCAATTTTTTGCGAAGTCACCGTATTCATGACATGCTTTGCACTTGAATGGAAGTTGTTCATAGTCCACTATCTGGATGTAGGACCAGTTATCTAGGGTGAGCTGGATGGCCTATGGTAATCCTTTTTCCAGACATACTTCTACACATAGGCAAGCACAAGCTTGAAGGCCTTCTCGTGGTTCGGCTCGATCAATGAATCTACATAGTGCGTTCCCAATATTTTTCAGGGTTTTGTCATTCCAACAGTGCAGGAGAAGAAAGGGCAAACAAACCCACACTGGAACTGCTAATGGGATGTCATTTTCTGGACTAAAATCTAGAGTCCATTTGTTCAGGTACATTCCCCTTGAGCCCATGAAATAGGGACCATTTCTGAAGATCATATCTCTATCAGGGTTATCTTCAAAGAAAAAGACAAATAACTCCTTACCACAGAATGCAGAGGACATTTACCCTTGAATCATTTTCTTCCAATTTTGATCCATCCATTGTGCCATTGCTCTTGGAGAAGGCCACAACCCCATAAACTATCTGATCAACCCGTTCTCGGCTAATTGGAGGGAAAACGAGCGAGAGGTGGAAGGGTGCACTGAAACTTTTGAGATCTCATCGATCTTCTTCACAAAACGAAACAGAGGAGGAAATTTCACTTTTTTTTTATAAGAGACAAGTAGAGATTGAAAGGTTCCAATATCAGAGAGAGCGAAAAGGGCAAGGGGCTCCTCCCCCAAACCATAGGCCATGATGCTCAATACATATTACTTACTGACAAGAAAATCATATATCACAAATTAATTTTGCAACAATAAAACTATCAAAATTTCACATAAACTTACTTAAGGTGTTTTATTTCTTTGAAACGATTGGATTCTCGAAAAAAAAAATCAAAATATCAAATTATCCAAACTTTAACGCCAAATTCCAACAAAGAGAGAATACGACTACAAGATCGCGTGCAATAATATCTTCCTAATAATAATATCGTCCAATAATAACATTCTTCACACTTTTACGTGATTCGCCAAACACTTACATTTAAGTATACGTGTCAATATGGGTCAACAAACCAAGATTGCGTGGAATATAGACAAAGGTTTAGCATTGTATAACCACAAATAGACATCACTTTATACTACTTGCTATCATTCTCGTTTCTCTTCCGTGGAGTGGAATATAGACACTTTAATACTTTCTATCATTCTCGTCGTTCTTCCGTGGAATATAGAAACTTTACTACTTTCTATCATTCTCGCCTCTCTTCCGTGGAATATAGACGAAGTTTAGCATTGTACAAAATACATATCTTCACACAATTATTCAGATATCATAAACATTTTCCATACAAAATACATATCTTCACACAATTATTGAAAGGCTAGACTACTTTTCTGTTTTGATGACTTTTTCGTCTGTTGGTGGCACCACATCCACATTCAAATATGAAAACATCATTTTCACATTGTTCTCAGGTCAGTTGTGTTCTACTTTTTATTGATTCTGGACATAGGGATTGGAGGATGACTCCCTTGCTTCCAATTTAGTTTGCAAAGACTCTCCCTATCTACGAAGAAAGTCCACTTCATCTTGGAGTTTTCTAATGATCGCTCTATGTTGGGCCAAAGTTTTCAGTGCAAAGGAAAGAGTTGAACTATGAGAGTCCACTTTGAGAGAGAGACGACGGGTAAAGTTAAAAATTTTCTCCACCAAATCCTCATCTTCTAACTCCTGTGCTTTTTGAGGCGCTTTCCCATTTGCCATGGTGAGAAATTGAGAATAGGGATCAAATTCTAAAATTGACAAATTCACCTCCGGATAGCAACCAACCATAATTACCAGAG
This sequence comes from Picea mariana, assembly GCA_032191745.1. Classification (NCBI taxonomy): domain Eukaryota; kingdom Viridiplantae; phylum Streptophyta; class Pinopsida; order Pinales; family Pinaceae; genus Picea; species Picea mariana. The sequence continues at coordinate 45,349 of JASDQU010310017.1, read as the reverse complement.
CCAGGATTAGATTCCAGGAAGTAGGAGAAAGGGAATGCTTTCCAAAGCACACTTTGTTTTTACAAACAATAAAATTGGGCGTAGACAAAGATTTTAACTAGAACCCAACTGAAATGAAAATGAGACCAAGAAAACTGACCAAAAAATAGACCAAATTGTTTTGTTGGATGTCAATTGACGTTAGAGGGATAGGGTCCCCTTCGCCAAGTCACTGAAAAACCACCGCCACAAGCCACCATAGAATCTTATGAACTCTCCAAAGATAGGCTGAACTCTGGGATGCCAGACCAATTGGCAGAATTACAAATGTTATCTTCGTAATTATACCCTGTACTTCATCTAATTTGTGTTGCTCTAGGATTTCCTCCAACCATTGAGAAAACTGAAGAGGAAAATGAGGTTCTCCACCTAACCACCGAGTGCCCGATTTTACACTCCACCAAAGGATTTCAGTAACTCTCCATATATAGGCCGAGCCTTGGAATTTATGACCAATTGACAAAGCTTATGCTTCTAGCTCCTTGATAATATCCTGCAGTGGCATTCTCCCATTCTTAATAGAAACTCGAGAGGCGGGGATGAATGAAATCGAGCTTCTGAATATCTTCCCATGCACCAGAGCTCCTAACGGAGCTATCATGGCATGTACTAACTGATTTACCTCACTTTCTTTCATGATTGCAACCTTTTCTCCCGTCATCAAATCCATTATCACTTGAGCTGGGTTGGAGATGCAAAGTATAGCTTGCATTAAATTCCCACGGGGATAAGAACACAAGAAGAAGGGAACATGTCCACTCAATTCCGAGGATGAGACCATTTTCAAGTGCTTCGTGCACATCCCCACGATCCAGGAGAAGGTGGTGGTATTGTCACTCCTTCTCCGAATATAACTATCCCCTCTCTGCATGGTATATCCACGTATCTCCTTTTGTACTTCGTGGGCCCAGCTGGCCCAATTTTTTAATGGGGTTTTTTCCATTAGGGAGGAGCTACGAAGGAGATCTACCCTTGGATGCTCAAGGATCCAGGGGCCATGTCGATTTCTCGATTAGCCTTCCTGTCTGCATCTCGATTATTTCCTCTCAAAATATGAAAGAATTGAGCTTGACTGATAGTCAAGAGTATCTTCGATCGTTCAATAATTCTCTTAAGTTTGGCATCTTTAGGTTTGGTTCCTAGAATGAAATAACGTATGATGTTTTTTCAATCTCCCACTATTGTTATATGATTCAACCATTATTCTTGTGTTAACAAGATCCCTTGATAAACCGCATAGGCTTCAACCATATTGTTTGAAGTCTTTCCCAAGTTCCAGGAGAAGTCTAGAATTTGATTTCCTCTAGGGCCATACAACACCCCTCCCCTACCTGCCTCCCATGGGTTTCCTTTTGAAGCCCCATAAAAACATAGGATGAATCCCGATTTAGAAGAAAGCTAGAGATTGTATTCCTAAGGTGAGATCATAAGCTGTTAGAATGATCTTTGAGTTCTTTTGGGGGAAAGGTTAATTTTTACATTCATTTTAGACATCCAGAGCTCTTCTTCTTTTTCTAGTTGCTCAATTTTCTCAAATTTTATTCTTCGTGAGGTGAGATATTCCCCCAACTGGCCCATCGCATTTGCAGCTACATAAGGGGGGTGGGGGGAATCATTTTATTTTTAAAAATGGCTTTTTTCCTTTCCAACCATATTTTCCAACATACAAATGTAATGGATGTCTTCCAGACACGATGAAAGGCCGATTTGTTTGAAAAGGACACCTTATAGACTTTGCTCTATTTACCAATCATAGCTCTGCACGTTGAAGCGCATGCAATATTATGCATTAATTCTGAGTATACCAGATGCAATGCTTGTTTGGAGAAAATACAATCCAGGAAGAGATGTGATGATGATTCAAGGTCTTGTCTGCATAGTGCACATATAAACGGTCCCAAAATACCTCTTTTGAGAAAATTTTCTCCTGTGAGCAACTTATTGTGTACTAATTTCCATTCAAATATATTAACCTTTTGGAGCCTGTCTATATTCCATATCTCATTCCATATGTTGGAATTTTCTGGAAGCTGGGTTTGCTTGATTAGGAGCTTATATCCTTCCTTTATTGAATAACCAGAAGAGCCCCAACCCCTATTATTTTGTTGTTGAAGATGAATAGGGGCCGACCCATTAATAAGCAAGAGAAATGAATGAGAAGCTTGAGTGAGATTAAGAGGGACTTGTCTTAAGTTCCACCCCTTCGAAGATCCATTATTATGCCATTCTGAGATGTCAAAAAGGGAAATTTTGCCCTGATTTGTTAGCTAGGTGCGAACAGTATCCATGAAAGAGATGTCTTTTAAGAACCTGGAGGAAGAAAAGCGGTCCTCCCAAAGATTAATTTCCCTTCCATTCCCCGGACTCTAGGAAAGATGATCCCGCAGGATAGGAAGAGAGGATTGTATTAGTTTCCAGAGTAGGAGAACCTGATTGATGATCAGGGTCTATGTCCAAGCATATGATTCGATTTCTTGAAAGATATTTGCAGCAAATTACTTTCTTTCACTAATCATTACCATAAGTTATCAATCTCTAGAAAAGTTTTTCCACTAATAAAATATTTATATTTTCAAGGTCCCAGACTCCTAACCCACCGTGTTTTTTAGGTGCACAAAATGTATTCCAATTGACCATGTGAAATTTTTTTCTCATTATATTTTCCCCCTTGCCAGAGGAATTTGTGGATTATCTGAACCATTTTCTTTTTTATACCCATTGGAGATAATAGAGCTGAGAATTGGAAGATGGGGAAAGAAGATAAGACTGATTTCACCAAAACCAAATGGCCTTCCAGGTTCAACCATATTTCTCCCCAAAATTCGAATTGGTCTTTTATCTTCTGTAGAATGACATTCCACACCTCCCCTGGGAGAGCTTTCAGGCTAATTCGAGTGCCTTAGTATTTGAATAATTTCCAATCCAATGAGAAAGGAAATTGCAACAGACTGGCAATTCTCGATAGAGCGCTTGATTTTATATTCCATGCATATATTTGGCTCTTGTTTTTGTTTATAATTAACCCCGAGGCTTCACCATACTGTTCCAAAACCAATTTAAATCGTCTAGCTGTAATTTGAGAAGCACCCCCTAGTAGCAGGGTGTCATCCGCGAATTGAGAATGAATTATTCTCCTGAATCCACTTGCAATATTCAATCCTGGGATGGAGCCTATTCTTCTTTCATGTTCTAATATTCTATTTAGAGATTTTTTCATTAGTACATACAACATAGAAGAAATTGGGCATCCATGTCTTAAACCTCTAGATACTTTTAAAAACGGGACAGGCCTACCATTTATTAAAGGATCTATCCATGGAGTCGAGATGCAGGCTCTGATCCAATAGATAAAAGATTGATCAAATCCAAAAAAAATTAAAACTTCAATAAGGAAACTATGCTTTAGTCAATCAAATGTATTTTCCATATCAATTTTAATAACCATACATGTTTCTCGATTTCTGAAACTGGTGTGGATCGCCTCCTGGACCAAAGTTATATTGTCCCAAATCTTCCTTTTTTCAAAAAAGCCTCCTTGATTTGTGAGAATGAGGCGAGGAAATATCAACTTCAATCTGTTTGCAATGACTTTTTCCAAGAGTTTGTATGAAACATTTCAGAGAGATGTGGGGCGGAACCTGTCAAAGGAAGAGGCATTTTTTTCCTTGGGGATCAAGGCTAGGAAAGACAAGTTGGTGGCACCACCCATCCTAAAATATTTTTGAACATATATAATGATTCGAATGAATTCAGTATTAATAATTGTCCAACATTTTAGGTAGAAGGGAAGAATGAAGCCATTCGGTCTAGGAGCCTTGTCTGGGTCAAACTAATTGAGGGCTTCACGAACTTCTTCAACATAAACCTCCTTGTTTAGATCTATGTTTTCCTCTTCTGTGATCAGGGTGAGGATATGTTCTATGAATTGTTCACTCTTTTCTTGATTGTCTTCTCCATTCTTTGTATAAAGGTTCCCAAAATGAGTTGATGCTACATTCTTAATTTCCTTAAAGGAGGTAATGAAATCTCTTGACTGTGACTTTATTTCTTCCACTATGTTTCTACATTGTCGAGCCTTTGCCTGCTTGTGAAAGAATGAGGTGTTTTTATCCCCTTCCTGGAGCCATAAAGATCTTGATTTTAGCCTCCAAACCATTTCTTCATCTTTAAGAGCCTTCATGTATTTTTGAAAAACTTATTTCTCCTGAGAGATTTGGATATCATTTATTTCTTTGGTTTCCATATTTCTTTGTAATTCCTCCATCTGTTTTTTACAATTTTCTACTTCATCCCTAGGGGAAGGGGGAGATTTCCTTTCCCAATCCTAAATAACTTGTTTATATATTTTTAGTTTTTTCTCCCAAATGAAAATAGGGGAACCATCCACCCATTGATTCCACACTCGAGAGAGTAAATGGAAGAAGTCAGGGGAATCCAACCAAAGGGTTAAACCAAAAGGGATTGGACCTAAATTTTCCTCCTTGTCAAAGGACAAAGATATTGGGCGGTGATCAGAGAGACCCCATGGAATTATATGGGAGGAGATCTTATCTGGACGGGATAATAGAGAACTGTGGATAAGGAAACGATCAAGCCTAGCTGCGATATGCCCCACCCCAATACGATTGTTTCTCCAAGTGTATTTTCCTTTGCTAGGATAGACATTAAACATATCTAGACTAGAGACCAAGTCTTCCATGCATTCCCTAAGAGTATCTCTTACTATTGAGCCACCTCTTTTTTCTTTCGTATGCATGGTTGTGTTGAAATCACCTGCTATGA
>JASDQU010310017.1:0-25778 GCA_032191745.1 Picea mariana | reverse complement strand
ATAAAAATAAAAATAAAGCAAAGATAAATTTGGAAGAGACATATACATTTGTACTAACATACATTTGGGTTGAAATAAATTTGTTTCGCTTAGTCTAAACGTTCTACTTTTTGGTTGTTTTGGGATGATTTTTTTGTTTGATATTGTTAAAAATTTGGTGAGGAATGATTAGATCTACAGATTTATTTCACCTAATAAAAATTTTACATTACTTTGAAATAAGTTTGGTTCAATCATTGATAAAATAGTCAAGATAATAAACACTAACAAACTTTTAATTAAATTAAATAACAAAGTTTAAATTTTAAAATAGGTTAATAATACATTTATTTAATATATATATATATATATATATATATATATATATATATATATATATATATATATATTTTTTTTTTTTTAAATTTATTGCCGAGTAATTTCACATGGATGATCCTATATATTTACACGATTCCTTGCAAAAGGGGAAGAGTTCATGACATCTTATTTTTAATTTTATCACTTATTACTTTTTATTCATGGTTTAACATTGTTTTTAAATTATGATCATTTATTTAAATTTTTATTTCCTTTTTATTGGTGATTGGTGGTTTAATATAATTTTTAAATTAGAATCAATTAATAATAATTTGATTAAATTTCTATTTAATTTTTATAAAAATTTTGGGTACTAAATCATGTTAATGCTGAGAGTTATTTTATTACTTTAAGATATGTTAATGTTTAAGTTTTGTGTAAATTTGTTTAATCCACATTTACAAGTGAAAATGATTTACTTAACCAACAATGATATATAAGAAGATAAACTTTATTGTAGTAAATGCACTGATTATTCATTGTATGCTGTTATTGTGATTATCTTTCTTTAAGCTTAGTTATGTGACTCAACTCTATTTACACTATCATCATTTTTTGTTCTAACTTATTTTTTCATATTTTTTTATCTAAGTTATTTTTTCATCATTTTCCAATTAATTTATTTTTGTAATACAATATATTTAGAGCACATAAGTTTTCTTTAAAGCTACATATAGTTAGTTTTATTTAAAGCTATAACAAATAGTTATTTTCTCTAAAGCTAGATATAGTTATTCAAATTCAAGATGTGTGATTTTCAACTTGAGATCTCACTATACTCAATAAACAATTTATGAAAATCAACTAAAAACAAAGGGAGATGGAATGTTATTGTTGCAAAAAAATGGGTCACACAACTTGGAACTATAGATTTCTAGTCAATGACGTTCTCAAGGGAAAAGTCAAAGATAGACTATATGTAGCTAATATAGCCATTGTTGAAGATCCACATAATGTTCACAATGGTGATGATCTTTTCTTAAAAGACTTAAGCAATGTTTTAAAACTCATATTGTATTAGAACGGTAGTGAAGCCAACTATCATAATTTTACAACAACCATCTCTACTTCCATTAACAAATTCTCTATTGAGGTTCTACATAAAAAGAAAAAGAATACAACTAACCCTTGGTACGACAATGAATGTAAAATTGCAAGAAAATCCATTAGGGATGCTTTCAATGTATCTTTAAAATATGATAAGATAAATAGATACAAAACCTTAATTATACATGAAAAAAAAGACTATATAAATAGAAAGAAAGATAAGCTTTTGCACCTAGTTAAGATATATCCTAAGAAATTCTTGAGGCAAATTCTAACTCGTAAAACTAAAGAATATAATAGTATTCCCTTGAAGGATTGAAATTTCTACCTTAAAAATCTATACGAATCCCCTAATGTCATGACATGCTAAACAACTCTACAAAGGATGAAGCGTTTTATATAGAAGACATTAAGTTTGGGGTTAAGCGACTCTCAAAAAGAAAAGCTAAGGGCATATAAGGTTACCAAGCTGAAATATTAAAATTCGGAGGACCTATCCTCATCCCTCATATACATAAGCTCTTCAATTTAGCTATCCAATAAGGCTTCCCAAAACCTTGGACTCAAAGCCTCATTGTACCTATTTTTAAAAGCAGGGATAATCCCTCTTATTATAGGACCATTATTATTAGCCCCATTTTAGCTAATCTACACAAAAGCATTTTGGAAAAGAAGATCCGTACATGACTAGAAATCCATAGAAAAAGAGCTAGAGGCCAAGATCGGTTTAGAGGCTAACATTCCACTATGGACCTCCTTGTTACATTTAGGATCATTGTAGAGGAGTTTCGTAATGATAAAACTGTTCTCCTTTGTTGTTTCACTGATTTTAGAAAATATTTTCACATTGTTTCTGGGACTAACCTCTGAAATAAGTTAGAAGAGACTAAATTCCATTTCAAGTTAAAAGTTGTTGCAATAAGGCTATATGAGAAATTTATTGCCAAGTTTAGGAACATTGAGAGCTGGTCAGAAGAAATTAACTGTAATATAGGAGTCAAGGAAGGTTGTCCCCTATCCCCTACCATTTTTGGCATCTATATTGATAAGTTAGAAGATATTTTGGAGGACCCATGATGTGTTGGACCGAATATCACTAGTATAGTCATCATTCTCCTTCTTTATCCCAATGATATTGTTCTTAAAGCTAAGATTCGTTGTGACTTAGGTAAGCAACTAATAATCCTCAAGGAATTCTACTCTAGCATGGGCATGACTGTGAACACTAACAAAACAAAGGTTATGATAATTAAATCCAAAAGGATCACCTACAATACTTTTGTTTACGGCAACAATAGCTTGGAGGAAGTTCCTTCATACAAATATCTTAGAATAGATATCCACCACAAGCTCAATTTGAACTATAGTGTTGAAAAAAGGATAAATGGAGGGTGGAAAGATTATTATGGGCTTGAAAACACATGTAAATCTGTGGACCTTTCGCTTTGGGATAAAGAAAAACTCCTCTTTCACACTCTTGTCACTCTGGTTATCTTATATGGATGTGAAGTTTGGGGTTGCAATATATCTAGATATTCGTCGAGAAAGATAGAACATATCCAAAAAAAAATTATCACTTATAATCTCAAAATTAAGGGAAATACACCCTATCCTATCCTCCTCATAGACGTAAGTATTTCCCCCATTGAGAGAATTGCTATGATTATATTCCTAACTTACAAGAACAAAATAAACAACATGGATGACAAGAGGCTCCCCAAAATTGCTTCAAACTCTAGCCAAAACCACCAGAAGCTCAAGTGGGGATGTCTTAAAGATGTCAAATCTTGGCTATATCATTGGGGAATAAAAGAAGAAGCCATCATGCGTAATACCGATAATATTAAAAATAATATCACTTCTAAATTTAAGGAGAATATGTGGTGTGATAAAGAATTAGTGGATAAAAGGAAATTAAGATACTACAAGGAGGAGGTCAACCCTAATTTAAAAGATAAAAAACACCTCTTAGTTTTGAGAAGTGCAAAGAAGAAAATCAACATTGCTGAAACAAGAACCTTGTACAAACTCTCACAAGCTACATCATGAAACTAGGTGTTGGACAATTCTCAAAACACCGTGGGATGAAAGAATATGTCATCTTTGTGACACTAACAGAGTAGAAGATGAAAAAAACTTCTTGTTATATTTCCTTGCCTATACCCATATTAGATCCCAACTGAAAATTATTTGCCACAATATAGACCTTCTTAACCTCCTAATTCATCAAAATTATGGTGATCTTGGAATGCTTCTCAATGTTTTTTGAGCACAGAAATACAATTTTAAAGAAATCGAAGTAATATCTTACCTTCTTAAATTCCAATAGACCAATTGGTCTCAGTGGACATTAATCATCATTATCATCATCATATATTCCAAAAACATATATAAGAAATTAAAAATTTACACTTGAATTTAAAAAGACACAATAATAAATACATTAAAAAACCTACAATTAAAACCTTAATCTTACATTGTTAATCAAATAGACTTGTTAGAAATAATGATAAAGTCAATATCCTTGCACCTTACATTGTTTTTTTTTGTAAGCTATAAAGGATTTGTATTAAACTAGGATTTATATTAAACTATAACAGAGAGATTTACATGAGGTAACATTGCTGGTCTCTGCTCAGGAAACTGGACCAATTGCAAAAAATAGGCTCTTAATCCATATGGTCCTTTGCAAAGTGTCTATAAAGGATGTATACAAATAAAGCTTATTTAGGTATCTAATGCTAGATTTAGGAGGAGCTACATTCAAGCTATTTCTACGATAATAAGCCAAAATGACAGGAAACTTGTACATGCAATTATTCATTTAGAAGGAATATGGACCAGGATGTTGGGTGAATGCCAAGGAGAATGCTCATTTGAGGGGTTGAATTAAGATTTGGCAAGAGCATAACATATTGCAAAGACAAGGATTTCATCTTTAGGTCGCCAACTATTGTCTAAGACTTCCAACTCTCAAGATATCCCCTCATTAGCTAGTTTATATGCTACTTTATTAGCAGTTCTTCTTAAATGTGAGGGAATAATGATCGAGATTCAAGAAATGACATATTTTAGGTTCTCCAAACCACCTTCCAACCTCCAACTCTAGGATATTTTTCTCATAGACAACCCCTGTTGGAGCTCTTTTAACATGATAACAATGAACTGAGATTCTCCTTCAGCCACAACTTTAGAGAAACCTTCGCTTGCTTCTATAATAAGTACGAATTCTTAAGTATATAACTTGACTGCATTATTTCTCTCAATTCCTAAATAACCTACATAGATTTGTATTATTTCTCCTTTTTTGTTCCTGAACACTCCTCCAAAGCCTCAAGGAATAGGATTTCCCTTTGAGGCCCCATTAAAATTCATTTTTATGAATCCTTATGGAGGAGATGCCCATTTTTCAGGGATGTTCCATCTAGGGCTCTTAGAAAGTTGGAGTGGATAGGATTTACATGGGTTGATTTCCAGAGCCTTCAATATATTGACCTCATTTTCATTGCACAACCAATTTTCCTCATTCTAGGGTGTAATTGACATGGTTTCCTATATGTTGTGTTGGATTATGTGGTAGACCTGATCTACTCCCATTTGTTCATTCTTGAAGATTTTTCGATTTCTCTCTTTCCATATTTCCCAAGTTAGAAAGCCTAACATAAGTTGCTACCCCTAATTTAGGATAGGATTAGAATAAATGTTTTCTTTCCATTGCTCCATGGTTTCCCTAATACTTGCTTTGTTCCGATCCATTTTCCTTAAGATGATTGATCCCTTGTCCCAAAGGGAGGAGGAAAATGAACAACCATTGAGAAGATGATCCATTTATTCCCTCACTTGATAGAGATGGAAGAATGACAATCCTTGGAATCCCCTTTTGATAAGGTTGTCTCATGTTAGAATTTTTCCCCTGACGAATAGCCGAAGAAACACAAAGATATTTGGCCAAAGTTTTTGCTTCCATATTGGCTACTGGATATTTTGTTTGGGAAGATTCTCATGCCCAACTAATAGTCGATAGGCCTCATTGAGGTTGAATCTTCCTCCAAGTTGGTATACCCACTTGAGTTTGTCCAAGTCCTCAATAGCTTTTATTCTTCTACTTGTCTTACACCTTACATTGTTAATCAAATATAATTATTAAAAATAATATCCTTACATTGATAATCAAATAGACTTTAGAAATAACACCCTTACATTGTTAATCAAATAGACTTGTTAAAAATAATGATGTAGGTGAATATCCTTATACTACTGTACATTTATAAAAATGTATGTGATGTTGAAATGTAAGTACTTTTATGGTTGGAGGATTTAAAGACTTATTTACACATTTATTGAATTTAAAATAATAATAATAAATACATTAAAAATCTACAATTAAATTCTTAACCTTACATTGTTAATCAAATACACTTATTAGAAATAATGATAAAGTCAATATCCTTACACCTTTACATTGTTAATTTGTTAATAAAATAAACTTCTTATAAATGATATCCCTACATGGTTAATCAAATAGACTTTAGAAGTAATACCCTTACATTGTTAATTAAATAGACTTGTTAAAAATAAGGATGGACTTTAGAAGTAATACCCTTACATTGTTAATCAAATAAACTTGTTGAAAATAACGATGTAGGTGAATATCATTATGTTGATGCTTTGGTAGCATCGAGAGGCATACCCACTTATGGAGTGTTGTGAGAATACCTTCCTCGCTAATAGGGAGTGTTGATTTTGTATCTTCAGACATGTATTCTCACATGACCCTAGGTGTTGGGTATGTGGGAATCATCGTGGGCACCACATCACACTTTCCGTTCGGTGAAAAACCCCTTGGATTTGAATGGGGGCTTCATGGGTTTGGTGATGGGCTTTGTGGGATTGTGTTGGGGATTCACACCCATAAGGAAATCCTAATTTGATGTTGACTTGTGGAGGGGCTTCTATGGTGACCCCTAATGATTGTATATAAAGGAGAGAGGTCATTGTGACATTTCAATATATCATGTAGAGTATGTGGAGACATGATGGAGATAGAATAAGTGAGTCTTCATTTGTGATAGTAGGACTGGGAATCTCATCAAAGGGAAAGTCTGCAAGGTGGAAAATCTGACCTGGAAGAGAGAGGTGAACAAGGTCGCACGTGTGGAGTGAAAATTTCGCACCATACGCAATTTGTAATAGGACGAAGTGTGTATATATGCGGGTTGCAGAAGGACAAATCATGTATAGGGTATACGTAGTTTTCAGAAGAGAAAACAATGTATGTTCATGGGTTTCCAGTAAGGTGAATCACATATTTGGTTTTCTGGGAAGGTACATATCCATACAACTGACAGGTGGCATCAACATTTCATACAGGTGGTCTACCACATATTCATGGGCAGAAGAGATTTCCATATTATTTTTGAGGTTTGAATTGATTTGTATTGGAGAACAAGGTTGTTCTCAATTTTGGTGACCTTGGAGGACAAGGTTGTCCTCAAATTTGGTGATATTGTATTGGCTCAGAGGGTTGGTTTTTCCCTCAGGATTTCTAATGATAACAAGATTACAAAACTGAAATTGTGTCTCATGTGTATTGATGATTCATATATGATATTTGTGTTTTCGCTGCTTATGTTTTTCATTCAATAATTTTTAGTGTAGCATTGTTCAGTGATAACAGCTAGGGTGTTACTATTGGTTCACTAGGAAGCAATTTCTCAGATCTGAAAATTAGTCACATAGAGTTGCATGTGAAAATTGACATGGTATCAGAGCTTGGGATCTAAAGAGAAGGGGATCATCTTTGAGGCACATTTTTGGATGCAACACTAGAGGAGTGTTGTTCTTGTTCTTGTTCCATGTAGGTCACATGTGATAGCTCTAAAAGGGAGCTATAGTGACACTTGCAATGCAGTGATGTGGCAGGTTGGGAGTTCTGGTGGATTGATAGAGAGCCCAGATCACAACAGTATGTTGTGTGGCATATTTCCAACCTTGTGGATGGAATTTCAGTGACTTGTCATGGTGAGTTACGATGGGTGCAACTCAGGTTATTTGGCACAGACGAGATGGCTTCAAATGTTTGGAAGATTGATGAGACACCATCTTCATCAATATGGAGAGTTTCACATTGTCGAGGTATGACAATGTATGTGGTATTTAACCCAGGAGGATGAGGACATTTGGATAGATGAGTTGTGGAGGTCTAGAGTGGAATAGACTGAGTGTCCATCCACAACTCAGGACTGTTCAGACGAGGACATAGAATCAATGGTAGCATGTGCAGACACATATATTTTTTTGGTGACTTGGATGATGGACTTGGGTAGAATTTCATTGGATGTTTTTGACTTGGGGAAGCAGGATGCTTTCCTTATAGGATTGCATGGTTCTTATCCAGTGAGAGCCACTGACACATGAAAGGGGAACAAGATTTGTTGACGAGTTTCACAATGTTTGACTCAAGTGTGTATGAGGAGCTTGGTAGGATGACAAGGCATGTAGTATAGGTATATGGAGTAGTGGTATTCTGGATGGAGTCATGGGGTGTGTTGCGAGTGGAAAATGTGATCCTTCTCCTTTACCCTTTTGAGATATTTTACAATATGATCACATGCAGATGATCCAAGAGAGGGATCATAAGAGTCCCAATTGCTTCTTATGAGATTTTTAAATTCATCCCCCGAGAACCACTCGAGATTGTATTTGAAGGGAATCCCAGGTTTTTATCAAGGAAGATCCAATTCCAGCAAGATTGGAAAGTGATCCAAAAACCTAATGTCGCAGACCCACAAGTGAGCCCTCTATACAAAATGAAGGAGATCCTCATGTATCAGAAACCTATCCAGTGTTTCTGTGATCTTGTTTTCACCTGCTCTATTATTTTTCCATGTTGGCTTGGCCTCCAATGGCTTGAAATCAATCATGTGAGCTTCCTCCAACCAATTAAGGAAAAAACCAACTAGATTGTCTGGCTGAGCATTGTTACCCAAAATATATGAGTGGTGCACTATAAATTTCAAATTCCCCCAAGTCTTAATTTTTTGATTTGCATACCTAAAGTTGTAGAAGGTAGTCCCAAAATGGTTTCCTTCCAGCATACGAACCATATATATTCAACAAGGTGACCGGGATCCCCAAGCTTTGGATGAAAAAATCTATATAGATAACATAAACAACAAAGAAAGAGTTGGTAAGGGACACTGAATAGTTCCATCCCATGATAATCCTCCTTGACAAACCATCATAATCCACTGACAAAAAAATCCAAACTTTCAACAACCTTGACAAGGCCGAGACTAGCAAAGCACCCTCCCCCATTGTTTCTTGGAGCAAGATAATGCTTTGTTTTTCCAGCACTAATAACCTCTTTAGGGCCAATTTTTTGGCTTCGCCCCCCAACCCCCACATATTCAAAGAGAGTACTTTCATTGGGAGACCAAGGAAGGGGCTCGTCTTCCTCTAAGGGGTCCAGTAATGGAATTTTTTCTTCCTTGGTTTATTTCTCTTAGAGCACGTTCCTGGGATAATCTTAAGGATGATTTTCTTCCCATCGACAAACCCCCCGAGTCATTTAGTACATCTAAGCCTAAGCCACCCAAGAGGCTGAAATTTGAAACTGGTCCTCCCATAGGGTGCAAATTATAGGGCCCCCCTCCTTTAGAATAACTTTCCAGGAAGGTCGATGAGCCTTCAGATCTGATTGATGATGAAGGGTGGCATGGCTCCGAATGGTCATTAAGTATTTTAAATAATTTGGGATCATCAATGATGGGAGGTGGAGGAGAGGCCTTCGACAAAGGAGAACCCATCCCCGACAGACATGTATAAAGGGATAAACCTCCATTAATCACCATATTAGAATTCAAAACAAGAAAGAAGGGTTTAGGAGATGGGGGTTAACCTGATGGATCATGATCGTCTGTCCCATCACCAGGGGTACTAGTTGGTAATTGTTTTGCAGAAGGAGAGAAAGAACCACAATAACCAGAGAAAGGTGTCGAGTTGTCCCTCGAAGGAACCAAACAATCCCCTTCAATCAGTTGAATTGAGAAGTCCCCAATCAAAATTCCATGAGTCTCTTAGTGAATTCTGGGAGTCACTTTCAAACAAGCTCCACTAGACTCTAAAAGGCATGGATCACGAATGACATGAGTATGAAAATATGTCGAGACTAGAGAAGTCTCCTTTGTCACCTTTCTCTAAACTTTGTGAGTGAAGGACTTAGGGAAGTCTGCCAAGATGTGGCCATACTCATGGCATCGAACACATCGAAATAGTACATGAACATAGTCTAGAGTTTGAGAATAACTAGATTGTCCGATAACCAAGTCTATTAACTCCAAGAGGCATTTTGATAGGTCTAAGTCGACCAAAACCCCAGCCACAAAGAACTTGGAGTTTTCCAAGAAGATATAATCCACCAAGATAGATCTCCCCAAGAGGTTTCCAATGCCTTGAATAGCCTTTTCTGACTAGAATTCCATCGGGAGCCCTGGGAGTTTCACCCATACCAAGGACCTCTCCAGAGACTTTGAGGAAGTGTCGAACAGTGAGTGCTAGGGCTTAAGAGAGAGGGGGGAGTTGTTTAGGAACCAAATTCCTTTGAGTATTGAAAGTGTAATGATCCCTCCGTTACGACATCAAAATAAGTGAGTACAACAGAGTTAATAATAATTTTTTTTTTTGAAACAACTGTTAGGACAAGTGATATGCGACACAACATACATCAATAACTACACATTCAATCTCAACACATCACCACAAAACAAAAATCTGAATACAACATCACTATTATTCAATATCAACCATATCACATAAAGATAACATAAGGTAGCTACCCACCGAACCTATCCTGCAAGGTTAGGACCTCCAAGACACAAAATCAATGCTCAAGTCCAAGATTCATCTGATTGATTTTGACCATTTAAGGTCTCAAGACTGGCGACTGTTCTGAAGAACAAGGAGATATCTAGTTCCCTTAACCACAATCATACTATGAATTTTTTAACTAAGTCAACAACAATACCCATCATAAATTATTTAAGCACATAGTATAATCTACTATGATTAAACAAACATTTAAGAATCATTCACGTGAATCGAGCAAGAACACCTTATATAATTTCTCGTGAAGCATAACAAGAATTTCCACTTACCACGCATGTGATGAATCCACACATTAAGTTCTTTAGCCAGAAATTGCTAAACTTTTCATACCATACACATACTAATATTAACGAAAAATAATCGATTCGTTTCAAGTTAGACTCACAACTTTCGTTTAATTTAACCTCTAATCACAATGTCAACGACAATTCTTAATTGGTAAAAAGATAAGTCGAAATTCCGAAAATATTAAACAATCATATTATGCATACCTAACATGATTACTTAATCTCTATAATGGATTTTCACAATTAAACTCTTATCTTATCTCAGATGTAAGTTGTCATGTTTCAATTGCATCATTATCATATAACACTTGTTGAAATTGTCATTATCATAGGCACCAAAAATTCCTAAGTTTTCAATACAACTTACTCCCCATTTAAGTCTCACTCTAAATGCATCCTTAAGTTTATAATTTAAAACTTTTAAGGATAATCATAATATCCCTTAAATCTTCTCTCTAAATGTTCAACTAACTTAAGGTTGTCTAACCCAACCATGGCATAAGTTATCTAGTACTTAGGGTAGCTTATACTATACCCAAATTTGTTGGAAGTACCACTTCACTCTAGAAAGAATGGGAAGAAATGAAATGCTAATTTAAAATTTATGATCTCAAGTTATCAAATTGATGGTAGCGAAACAAGGAGAATCGAACCAAGGAAATTAATTTGGCAACATTCAAATGGAATTCTGAATTCCAAAATTGTAAATTAATTTGGCAGCGACAAATTAATTTCTAAATTCTGACCGAAATTTTAAATGACATCGAACAAGAAATTTAAATATATATACCCTTTAAAAAAAAAATAACTCCACACTTTAAGATCTAGTTTCTATCATTCTATTACTTAAATTTTATCAACACAACAATCATAACTCTGAGTTAAGCTTTCAGTTCTGTAAAAATTTTGACAACGACTATACCCAGTTCTAGTTCCCAAATGTGTTAAACTATTTAAACAACGTTCAACGAAACTCCAACCATAATTGTAACTAATGCCACAATGTCGCTACAATTTAGTTCCCAAATTTACAAGCTATAACTACATTAAACTTAATGAATCCACATCCGATATCAACAATAAATTTTAGAACAATCAATAAAATCTTAAACTTCGCAGAGACCAAGAGATTCTTAACTTTTCAGAATTCACTATCATTCCAAACACATGAGAAAGTTTAATTCCGGATTGTAGTTAGATTCATAGTGACCAACAAAATTGGACCTCCAAACTTTGTAAAATGAATTCAACGATTAAACTGAATTCGCCTTCCATAATTTTAAGTTAACAGTTGGCTAAGACCCTACAAATTATTCTGACAAACAAACTAATTCAACCACTATTATACACCTTCATGAATTACAATAGATTTCATGACTAAAGAAAACACTAAATTCAGATTTGCAAATGAGAGACAATAATCAATATAATATTTTCTAAAATTTCAGAGCTGCACGATAATGATATTACAAGCCCCAACAAATTCTTTTTCGACATGCAAAACATATACAGAGGCCCTACTAACTTC
Organism: Picea mariana; assembly: GCA_032191745.1. Taxonomy (NCBI): domain Eukaryota; kingdom Viridiplantae; phylum Streptophyta; class Pinopsida; order Pinales; family Pinaceae; genus Picea; species Picea mariana. Next base: position 13,673 of record JASDQU010310017.1, on the reverse strand, counting down.
TAATTCGAAAATGCACATATAATTTAATGACCAAACAACATTCTAATTTTTCCAGGTTGCAATGAACTTGCCAGCGACCCTACACATTCTAAAATTTGGGAGCGGTAAGTTAATTTGGCAGCGTTCAAGAAAAATTTCTGCATTTCAGGTATGTATTTTAATTTGGAAGCAACCCATGCATTTCTAGATCTAAAAAGTTTTAATACTATGGACTATACTAAATACGAGTGCACTACACACAGGATTTGCAAACAATAATTCGATAGCAATACAATTAAATTTCAGCGCTGAAAATAATTCGCAAGGATCATAAAAAATTTCAAATTCAAAAGCATATTAATCTATGATGACCACATGAGGTTCTAATTTCATAATTGAAAAAAATATATACAGAGACTCTACGAATTTCTAAACTGATGGAACTTCCAATAAATTCTTCAAGACCACACGAAATTTAAATTCGATATTACCATTGAATTATACAACAATTTTAGCAAAATCTAACATTATGGACTTGCCAAATATTTTATAAGACCACACGAATTTCTTAACTCGAAAAATAAAATAAATTGATACAGAACAACAAAATTCTCTAAACTCGGAGCCTGAAAATTAATACGGCGATGATCATATTAGGGTAAGTAGTCTGTGCATGATAAGATTCTAGCACATCATTCAAATAATTTCTTAGCATAGAGTATGCAAAATAAAAGGCAACGAATCATAGAAATTAAGAATTTGGGGTTGTGCAATAGTTGACAATGTTCAACTAATTAACTATGAATTATGTTCTTAAGACTTTACACAGTCTAATATGAATTATGATTAGACTAGACTTTAGAGGAATAAAATTTAAGGTTGGATAAAATGCACATGTGTGCATGAAAATAATAAAAGGGATTTTTAAAATAGAAAGAAATAACATATGAGAGAATAGGTGTACACATAGAATAATATCTAAAGTCAAGCTACCACTAAGTCTAACTAGAAGAAGACTCATAATCCAACTCTAACTAAGATATGGTTAGGAGACACTCATTAAATGAGAATTTGGGGAGCAAAGGGATAATAAGAGCGAAAATAGGAACACATTGGGGAATGTGAGGTAAAATGGCTTTTTAAATAAAATAAAAATGGTAATTACTTGTGCAACTTGGGGAGAGTGTGACAAGTATGTGGGTGAATATTACTAATTAAATTAATTAAAAAGAGAATTAATTGTGCATGAGGACATGTGTCATTTGAGATATTTCTATAAAACAAATGGTGTAGAATGGAAATGGATCTCACTTGGAATGACATTTTTATGCTTCCAAAATTGTTGACTGTGTTTTACTTGTGAGATTTGGGATACCAAGCTTGTAAAAAGAGTGGAAGCTCTACCTTGCGAGGAAATCCTTGGAGCTATTGTTTGTTGGTTTTGTGTGTGGCCCCTTTACGACTCAGGGGGCTAAGGGGGAAGAAGAGTGTCCCTAGCATTAGTTGGGAGGTATCGGTGAAGTCTTTGTGATTAGCAAGCAGGAACAAAGAATGAACACAAGGCATTGATGGACTTCCTTGATTCTCTATCTTCAACACTTCTGGTATTTTACTTTGAATTTGTAATTGTAATGAGAGTAATTTGTAATTAGAATTAAGTTTGTTCGTTGTCATTTTATTTTATAAACATAAATTCAGAAATTATGTCTAATATGAATTATTTAATTAATTATTCTATTCCAACAAAGTCTAATCATTTCAATGTTTTCTAGGCCACCCAGATTTATTGACTCAAGATTTTAATTACGTGACGTGCCCTTCAAGACGCACCTTCGTTCTCCAAGTGTGCCACTCGACCTTGAATGGTTTTGGATGTTTTTCCAACCCTTGGAGTCAACACTCCACTGGTCGACCTTGTGAGAGACTAAGGGCTTCTAAATAATAATGACTATGCCTTATTGCACGCCCCTTAGAATCTTCGTGAGCGACTGTCTAAGTCCTCCCTCACGACATCATGGACCTCTCGAACTAGGTAATCATTAACCTACCATTAGGTTACGGCGAGAGTGCTAGTAGGCTGTGACAGGGACGCTGCCACACCTCTCCCTCAATGTCTATTTTTTGTGCATGGCCCCTCTACTCCTTATGTGAGTCATATTAGCAGCATTGTCAAGATTGCAACCACTGTCAAAAAAAGTGTCAATAACCCATATACATAATTCATACTGAAATCAATCATATATCACATGTGCGTAAAATCAAATGCTCAATCAAAATACAGTCCACTCCCTGACTCAATCCAGAGTCCAAGGAAGTCCATTGATGCCATCAACATCCATAACCTATCATGTGTCCTTAACACTCAGGAAAACTCGTCAATAACATATGCCAATACATATGCATCAAAATATCCATAAGTCACAATACATCATCATCATCATATATATTCCATAATTGAAACAAAATCATAATATACCATAACCGGATCACTTACATGCAAGTGTCCTCAAAGAATATGTCAATAAAAGTGTGCTCAATAGAGTGAGATGTTACATACACCCCCTCTTGTTTTAATCTTCATCCCAAAGTTTGTACATTATATAAATGTAAGTAAACAAAAGTATTAGACATATATATACATATCTAATCTATCAAATAAGTAAGAAATTTGCTGACGCATATTATATGTGTCCTCCCAGGTAGTCGAGTGTGGACTATAGTTGTCTCACTAGACCTTGACTTGATCGACTATTTGATGTCGTAGTTGTCAAATGCGATGGTTCATAATGCGGTTTGGCTCTACCATGAGAGCATCCTCATCCGATACCTACAAATAACTCATGTCAATAACATGTGACAGATTGCTAACATAATGTCGTAAAATAGATACATGAAATACATCACGCATATGGCTCAAGAATCAGACAAGTCTAGTCGATAAGCCACTGGTCCTTTCCTTTCATAATTGTGGTCAACATGATGCACATCAAAATAACTCTTATGTCAATCTTGCACTTCCTTAATCCTATGTATTATTGATTGCATATGTTCTTCCATTTCTTGGATCACTTCCAGTCCTACCATGACCCTATCCTCAAATCAATCCCAACTCATCGACGTCTGACATGGTCGCTTGTAAAGAAACTCAAATATGCCATCTTAATCGTACTCTGGTAAATGTTGTTGTATGAAAACTCTATCAGTGGCAAGAAGTATTCCCAATGTTTCTATTGGTCCATTACATACATACGCAACATATCTCCCAAAATCTGGTTTGTTCTTTCTGTTTTTTCATCTATCTCTGTGTGATAAGATGTGCTAAAGTTTAGTTGTGTTCCCGAGGCCTCTTAGAAATTGGTCCAAACCGTAAACCTATAAACACTGATCCCCGGTCAGATATGATTCTTCTTGGTACTTCATGTAATCTCACAATCTCGTTAAAAAATACTCTAGCTATGTTTGACACCTGATACGTCATACGCACTAGAATAAAGTTTGCACTCTTCATCAGAGTGTCAACTACCACAAAAATCGAATCGTGTTTCCTTGCCGTCAGTGGAAATCCAACTATAAAATCCATCGAAATGACCTGCCATTTCGATCCAGGAATAATGTGTGGTTGTAACAATCCTGTTGGATGTCTATGTTCAACCTTCCATGCTTACTTTCTAGACATCTCTCCATGTAACTAACTATGTATGCTTTCATTCCTTTCCATAAGAATAAGGGCGTAAGGTTTGCTTTCATCTTCGTGACTCCCGAATGAGCCATGTACACTGCTCGATGAGCTTCACTCAAGATCAAACTTCTTAAATTGTTGTTAGGTGGTACGTAAATTCTTCCTTTAAACATCAACAATCCATCGTTGTCTAAAGAATAACCTTCAAACTTTGGTACCATCATGGTATTTCGTCCAAAATTATCCTTAACTTCTTTATACCAGTCATTGTCTATCTGTAAAGTTAGAATATTTTCTCGATGAGTCATCTTAAGGGTATTACTGAGAATATGCGTGGTCTCGGACTCAACACATCTGCCACTCTATTCATCGTTCCTTTAATGTAAGAAATCTCAAAGTCGTATTTGCTAAGTAATTTCTGACCAATGCCTCTATTGTGCGTTCAAGCCACTCTAGGTAAATATATGTTGCAATTCACAATGATCTATCTTTAATTCAAATTTTCATCTGTTTAGATAATGTCTCCAAACTCTCAAGGCATATGCAATTGCTAATAAATCCAAGTCATGCGTTTCATAGTTCTCTTCATGCTTTCTCAATTTCCTTGAAATGTATGCGATCACTCGACCGTCTTGCATCAAAAATCTGCCTAAACCTTCCTTGGATATATCTGTGCATACCAAGAATTCCTCGTCCATGTCGGGGACCTTTAGTATTGGTGTTGTCGTCAACAACTCTTTAATCTTTTGAAATGCTTCACACATTTATCTATCTAAATAAACTTCTTGTTTTTCTTTTGCAATTATGTGATCAAATTTTTTATTGTAAAATCCAATTCTCTTTCGAGCGGTAAACCTAGTAACTCTTCAGGAAAGACATCAACAAACTCTTTCACTACAAGAAGATTTTCTAATCATTCCGCCTCGTCCTTATCGTCTAGCGCTAAGATTGCATATAGTCTGAATCCTTTGCGCATACTCTTCTGCAATTGTAGGGAAGAAATAAACCTCAAGGACACTCCTTGGTTTCTTCCTACAATGACTCTACTCTGTCCTGAATCATCTGTCAAACTTAATTGTTTTGTGTATAGTTAAGTATCACATCATGTGATTCTAGCCAATCCATACCAATCACTATGTCATAAGATCCTAAGATCGTGACATAAGATCTACCTTTATTACAAAATTTACCAAGTTAATACTACAATCAATAATCTTTTCCCCATTTTTCAGCTCTTCCTCCACTATGAGGGCCTTCTGAACTGCATCGTGCAATGTCAGAGGCATTAGGATCTTCACCTTCGCATGAATGTTGAAGTTAAGGCCGATCAAAAACTTGTTGACCTTTAACTTCTCCATGTTCAGATGTGGAGCATACCTAAGTGGCTCCATGAACCTAGCCTCATACTCTGGACCAGCTTGTCGTAAGGCGGCGAGCTCATTAAACTGACGCTCAATGAATTCCTTGGAAAAAAACCTCTTTCGGAACCGTTCCTCGAACAACTCCCATGACATGTCTTCGTCGACCATGTTTAGTTGAGGTAGGAGTGTCTACCACCCAAGTAGAGCGCTCCCTTTCGATTGGAATATCGACATGCAAACCTTCATGTTGGAGGTGTAATCACGAAGTGCAAAGCACATCGCCATGTTCTCCAACCATGCCTCGACGGCTAAGCCATCCATGGCACCCATGAACTCGGGAAATCAACTTTCTCAAGTTCCGTGAGTACACTACTGCTAACCACTGAAGGGTGTTGTGAACCCTCATTGGCTACAGACGTCATGCCCTCATCCTAATCAAGACGATTGATCAAAGCCTATAACATCCTATAAAAGGATCCCATCATACCTACCACATCTCCCACAAAATCCTGCTCCTCCTGAGTGGTTTGCTCATCTCCCTGAGGGTTAGATCCCTCTGGGGTGGATACACTCGGAGGATGCATACCTCGTCTCCCCACACCACAACATCTACTCATCCGACGTCCTCTAACCATGATTTCCGCATGGACAATTTCAAAATGTATTAGTCATATCTTTTTAATCATTTAATTAACACAATGGAAGGCGTAATGGTTCAATGTCGTAGGGTTGAACCCGCTCTGATACCATATGTAACAACCCCTCCGTTACAAAATCAAAATAAGTGAGTACAGTAGAGGTAAATAATAAATTTTGTTTTTTGAAACAACTGTTAGGACAAGTGATATGCAACAAAACATACATCAATAACTACACATTCAATATCAACACATCACCAAGCAACAAAAATCCGAATACAACATCACTATTATTCAATATCAATCATATCACATAAAGATAGCATAAGGTAGCTACCCGCCCAACCTATCCTGCAAGGTTAGGACCTCCAACACACAAAATCAACGCTCAAGTCCAGGATTCATCTGATTGATTTTGACCATTTAAGGTCTCAAGACTGGCGACTGTTCTGAAGAACAAGGAGATATCTAGTTCCCTTAACCACAATCATACTCTGAATTTTGTAACTAAGTCAACAAAAATACCCATCATAAATTATTTAAGCACAGAGTATAATCTACTACGATTCAACAATCATTTAAGAATCATTCACGTGAATCGAGCAAGAACACCTTATATCATTTATCGTGAAGCATATCAAGAATTTCCACTTAACACACATGTGATGAATCCACCCATTAAGTTCTTTATACATAAATTGCTAAAATTTTCATACCATACACATACTAATCTTAATGGAAAATAATCAATTTGTTTCAAGTTAGACTCACAACTTTCATTTAATTCAACCTCTAATCACATTGTCAACAACAATTCTTAATTGGTAAAAAGATAATTCAAAATTTCGAAAATATAAAACAATCATATTATGCATAACTAACATGATTACTTAATCTCTATAATGGATTTGTGCAATTAAACTCTTATCTTATTTCTGATGTAAGTTGTTCTGTTTGAATTGCATCATTATCATATAACACTTGTTGAAGTCGTCATTATCATAGGTACCAAAAAATCCTAAGTTTTTAATACAACTTACTCCCCATTTAAGTCTCACTCTAAATGCATCCTTAAGTTTGTAATTTAAAACTCTTAAGGAGAATCATAATATCCCTTAAATATTCTCTCTAAATGTTAAACTAACTTAAGGTTGTTTAACCCAACCATGGCATAAATTATCTAGTACTTAGGGTAACTTATACTATACCCAAATTTTTTGGAAGTACCACTTCACTCTAGAAAGAATGGGAAGAAATGAAATTCTAATTTAAAATTTATAATATCGGGTTATCAAATTGATGGCAATGAAACAAGGAGAATCGAACCAAGGAAATTAATTTGGTAGCATTCAAATGGAATTCTGAATTCCAAAATTGTAAATAAATTTGGCAGTGACAAATTAATTTCTAAATTCTAGCTGAAATTTTAAATGACAACGAACAATAAATTTAAACATATATACCCTTTTTTTTTAAATAACTCCACAGTTTAAGATATAGTTTCTATCATTCTATTACTTAAATTTTATCAACACAACAATCTTAACTCTGAGTTAAGCTTTCAATTCTATAAAAATTTCAATAGCGACTATACCCAGCTCTAGTTCCCAAATGTGTTAAATTATTTAAACAACGTTCAAAGAAACTCCAACCATAACTGTAACTAATGCCATAACATCTCTACAATTTAGTTCCCATGTTTACAAGCTATAACTACAGTAAACTTAACGAATCCACGTCCGATATCAATAATAAATTTTGCAGCAATCAATAAAATCTTAAACTTTTTTCCAACTAAATTACAGAGACCAAGATATTCCTAACTTTTCGGAATTCACTATCATTCCAAAGGCATGAGAAAGTTTAATTCCGGATCACACTTAGATTCATAGTGACCAACGAAATCGGACCTCCAAACTTTGTAAAATGAATTCAACGATTAAATTGAATTCACCTTATAGAATTTCAAGTTAACAATTGGCTAAGACCCTACAAATTATTTCAGTAAGCAAACTAATTCAACCACGATTATACACCTTCAGGAATTACAATAGATTTCATGACTAAAGAAAATACTAAATTCAGATTTGCCCTAGAATTATACCCATAATTTGGTTGATTATACCCTTTGCTAATAAATTATTTGAATGATGCACTAGAATTTTAGCATGCCCGAACTACTTACCCTATTAAGATCACCAGCGTATTAATTTCCAGGCTATGAGTTTAGAGAATTTTGTTGTTCTGTATCAATTTATCTGCTTTTCTGAGTTAAGAAATTCGTGTGGTCTTATAAAGTTGTTGGCAAGTTGAGAATGTTAGATTTTGCTAAAATCGTTGTACAATTCATACCGAATTTAAATTTCGTGTGGTCTTGAAGAATTTATTGGAAGTTCCATCAATTTAGAAATTCGTAGAGTCTCTGTATATATTTTTTTCAAATATGAAATTAGAACCTCATGTGGTCATCGTAGATTAATATGCTTTCGAATTTGAAAATTGTTATGATCCTTGTGAATTATTTTTAGCTATGAAATTTAATTGTATGGTTGTCAAATTATTGTTTGCAAATCCTGTGTGTAGCGCACTCGTATTTAGTATAGTCCACAATATTCAAACTTTTTAGATTTGGAAATGCATGGGTTGCTGCCAAATTAAAATACATACATGAAATGCAGAAATTCCGCTTGAACGCTGCCAATTTAACTTACCACTCCCAAATTTTAGAATGCGTAGGTTCGTTGGCATGTTAATTGCAACCTGGAAAAATTAGAATGTTGTTTGGTCATTAAATTATATGTGCATTTTCGAATTACAAGTTAGTAGGGTCTCTGTATATGTTTTGCATTTCGAAAAAGAATTTGTTGGGGCTTGTAATATCATTATCGTGCAGCTCTAAAATTTTAGAAAATATTATATTGATTACTAAATTCGGATTTTATTTGAATTTGGGGTTGTGAAATAGTTGACAGTGTTCAACTAATCAACCATGAATTTCGTTCTTAAGACTTTACACTCACTGTAGATCCATAATTGGAACTAGTTCGCGGCGAACAAAACTAATCTCAAAATTTCAATTTGCCTAAAATTTACAATGATCAACATCAGACATAAGAGTCTGTAACTAATTGATAGAAAAATGGGTTAGATTTTCTGGGTTGTATATAATTTTGGAAGCATTCAAAAGAGACTCTAAAATTTCGATCCTGCTATTTAATTTGGCAACGAACTACATATTTTAATTTCAGAAAGCAACTAAAAAAATGTGGTGATTTAAAAATGAATTTCATACTAAAAAATTACAATAAAATATAATTATTTATTCAGAAATGCAAATGTCTTGAAGGAATCCATATGAATTTCTAATTTCAAGAGTTGTATTTTAATTTGGCAGTGATTCGGTGAAAATCTACAATATGCTTTTGTAATTTAAATTGGCAGCGACAATTTAATTTCTGAATTTCTATTTATAAAATAAAATGGTAGTGAACAAAATTAATTTGAATTAAAAATTACTCTCATTACAATTACAAATTCAAAATAAAATACCAGAACCATTGAAGATGGAGACTCAAGGAAGTCCATCAATGCATTGCGTTCCTTCTTTGCTCCTGCTTGCTAATCACAGAGACTTCGCTGGTAGCTCCCAACCAATGCTATGGGTACTCTTCTTCCCCCTTAGCCCCCCGAGCCGCAAAGGGGCCACACACAAGAAACCAACAAACAATAGCTCCAAGGCTTGCCTCGCAAGGTAGAGATTCCACTCTTTCTACAGGCTTGGTATCCCAACTCTCATAAGTAAAACATAGTCAACAATTTTGGCAGCATAACAGTGCCATCCCAAGTGAGATCCATTTCCCTTCTACACCTTTTGTTTTATAGAAATATCCCAAATGACACATTTCCTCATGCACAATTAATTCTCTTTTTAATTAATTTAATTTGTAATATTCACCCACACACTTGTCACACTCTTCTCAAGTTGCACAAGTAATTACCATTTTTATTTTATTTAAAAAGCCATTTTTCCTCACATTCCCCAATGTGTTCTTATTTTCACTCTTAGTTGTCCCTTTATTCCCCAAATTCTCAATGCTCATTTAATGAGTGTCTCCTAACTAGATCCTAGTTAGAGTTGGATTAGGAGTATTCTTCTCGTTAGACTTAGTGGTAGCTTGACTTTAGATACTATTCTATGTGTACACCTATTCTCTCATATTTTATTTCATTCTATTTTAAAAATCCCTTTTATTATTTTCATGCACACATGTGCATTTTATCCAACCTTAAATTTTATTCCTCTTTTTCCTAGAGTTTGGTTATATTTTCCAATCTATTAACTTATGTCATAATTCATGTAGTACTTTAATTAAATTTAGACTGTCTTAGACTTAAGCTTAGACTTTTGTTGGAATTTATAATTAATAATTTACTGGTAATTAATTATTCTATTCCAACAAGGTCTAATCATTTCAATGTTTTCTAGGCCACCTAGATTTATTGACTCAAGTTTTTAATTATGCAACATGCTCTTCAAGATGCACCTCCATGCTCCAAGGGTGCCACTCACCCTTGACTGGTTTTGGAAGTTTTTCCAACCCTTGGAGTCAACACTCCACTCAGTCGACCTTGTGAGAGACTAAGGACTTCGCCTTATTGCGCGCCCCTTAGAATCTTCGTGAATGACTGTCTTAGTCCTCTCTCACGACATCGTGGACCTCTCGAACTAATTAATAGTTAACCTACCATTCGACCATGACATGAGTGCTAGTAGGTTGTGACAGGGATGCTGCCACACCTTTCCCTCAATGTCTGGTTTCTTTGCATGGCCCCTCTACTCCTTATGTGATTCAGATTAGCAAACATCGTCAAGTCTGAATCCACTATAAAAAATAGTGTCAATAACCCATATACATAAGTCAAACTGAAATCAATCAAATATCACATGTGCGTAAAATCAAATACTCAATCAAAATACAGTCCACTCCCTGACTCAATCTGGAGTCCAAGGAAGTCCATTGATGCCATCAACATCCATAACCTTTCATGTGTCCTGCACACTGAGACAAACTCGTCAATATCATCTACCAATACATATGCATCAAAATAGCCATAAGTCATGATACATCATCATCATCATATATATCCCATAATCAAAACGAAATCATAATATACCATAACCGGATCACTTGCACGCAAGTGTCCTAAAATAATATGTCAATAAAAGTGTGCTCAACAGAGTGGGATGTTACAGAAAGGGCATACTCTTTAGACATGAAGATGAATCTGCACCAACCAAAAGATAGACTATGAAAAACCGGGCTATATCCAAGGACTGGTGATGAAGCCTGAGAAACCCACAAACTTACAATATCCAAAGAGATGTGTATGCATGCAAACTTTCCCGCCATGGATGATCCAGATTTAGGAGAAGAACGAACTAATTAACAGACTGAATATCATAAACATAGAGATAGGAAGAATAACACAAATATCCAGTGAACAATATCTTCTATTAAATAATGAAATAGGCTGAAACTATAAACATGCAGAACTGATACTTGCTCGAATGGTGGTAGCTATGTATGAGAAGAGATGTGGCTACTACGCACATCCGTATGAGAAGAATCGATTACAATGAGTCTCCATAGGCCCTTTTCATATTAATGATGAATGTCAAAACCCTATACATCCAAAAACCTAACCCTAGAAGGTGAAACACCAAAAGTCATGTGGGCCCTATGGGTAAGTTGGTGTAATTTGGTACCTCAACTTCCTAGGGTCATAAATTTGGAATATGACCTCTGGTTTAGGTGTGTGATAGCCCGTTGGAAAGGTCTTTAAGAGAACTACACATTCTGCCATCAAACTTAGACTCTATCTGCAGTCTAACTGTGGTGAGTCAAAAAAACAACGTTTAGGGGCCCAAAATAGCCCTAGAAGTATAACAAGATGTGCTGACATGAAAACATACAAAATAAGTCAGTTGAATTAGGCAAGAGGCCACCCGTATCCACTTGGAGAATGTGTGAGGCTTCAGACCATAGATAATTTTAGGGGTGAAATTTTGCAAATGGGTGAAATTTTGGGGTTTAAATTTTTGAAAAGGTGAATTTTTATTAAAATAATTTTTAAGAAAATTAAAAATTTTAGCCCACACATGAAACAAAAAAACAGAAATGTTACATCATTAGGCACCTATTTTATAGGAAGAAAATCAGTGCAAAGAGGATTCGCCCTCCTGATTCCATGGCTAAATATCCAATTCGCCTGGAATTTTTTAAATCCAGTTTTTTTGTGAGTGAATCGCCTACATATCCTCAAATCAAGGCTTTATGGCACGGATTTCGCCCACGGTTTTCATGGATTTTCAAATTAAGTTTTTCTGGCATGAATTTTTCCCATGGTTTTCATGGCTTTTGTTAGGGAATGATTTTTCCCATAAATTTTTAGTTTTCCCCTCGATTTCCAATTCATGGAATGCATTTTCTTTCTAGTTTTATGGAAACTAGTGTTTATAACTTGATGTTGAATCCTTGAGACCTATAGAGGCACACACATTCTTGCAACACTTGGATGAATTTCAGAGGACATTTTCCCAGCTCTCTCATACACTTCATATCAGTCGTACACTTCAGATCGGTCTCACTGCACAGGATATCAGGTAGGTGGACCATGGAATTTGTATTTCTTTTGTTTTAGTCTCTTCTTTTTTTTGGTGGAATTTGTATTGGAGCCATTTCTATAGGACTTGTATGTTATTTGAGCAAGCAAAATGCGACATGTACATTCCTTGCATTTAATTAATGATTGAACCCATTTATCTGTAGCAATTTTCATACTCAACTCACAATTCTTGTTTCCATTATTTTATGAAATTTATAAGTTCCATGGAAAACGACCATTAATATGCGAGGGTCTCCATATATATTTGACAAGCTAGGAGATATATAGATTCACCTTTGTACTTATTACTTGTTTGGGAAATGCACACACAATCTTGCTAGTAGAAATCCAACACAAGCAATGTGGCGTAACAAACTAGGTTTTTGGTTGTTCTCGTTACCAATGGTTCACTATGAAGATCCCCTGGAATATTTTCGAAAGACAAGAAACACAACAATAATTAAAAAGTTATCTTTCGAGTCCTCCCTCACATTTTCCATCGCCACATCCATGGCAACCAAAGTATCCCTCCAACCTATATATTTGTTCACATGGTATTGATATTGTTAATATTATTGCATAGAGCTTTATATTCACATGACATTGATCAAACAAAATTTGGAATGGCAGCTGGTGGAACACATAGCCAACAAGTTAAATATGAGCACAACGTTGGGTTTCTCTAACGTGATTCGGCTGGTAGAGGAAATTGAATTCTGTGATAATCACGTTACTCACATTATTCCCACCGCATACGTAAACCAATATGTGAGTATTATCTAGCCTTGTTTGATTGCTCTATATGTATTTCTATTTGTAAAGTCATGTTGTGAGTCAATGAATGTTGAAGCAATCGATAGTGATGCATTTCATAAAATATGGTCTCTGAGGGCGTGGTTCTAAATCCCTTGCAGCTTTGCTCAGATTGTGTCGATGCACTGCACCGAATGAAGGAAGCTACTCATAAATAATATGTCCCCCTTATAGCCTGCACAGAAATGTGCATGGAACAATGGAACTCACCAACACCCACATGCAATCTTGCATGCCCGCGTCAATAAATATCTGTCACGGAGGTTGTTATCAATTTTTTTTGGGGGAAGCATATAATATAATGTTGTTCTTAATAATCTTAGGCATTGAACAAAATCGGTTGGTACTTCTGACTTGAAGTCAAATTCACAGTTTGAATTATTTCTCATGTAATATAACGTTGTTCTTATTGCTCTTGGGCATTGAACAAAATCTATTGGTACTTCTGACTTTAACGTCAAAATTCACTGACAGTTTGAGTTATTTCTCCATTAGTGACCCTACCCAAATATATTGAGGAAATTCCATTAATAGTAT
>JASDQU010310016.1:95670-114441 GCA_032191745.1 Picea mariana | reverse complement strand
GTTGTAAATCTGAGTGGTATAGCGGATTGGTACGTAGAAGCAGAGTTTTCCTATTTTAGAGTGTTCGGAGCTTCTGTTCCCCCACTTGCACTACCACTGTTCATCCCCGACAAACTGGCTTGTCGCGAGATCGCCCGACAAATAATGATTAGTGGGGTGAGTAAAGAACTCAAAGCATCTTCGAAGAAGGTATGGCCGTTTTTCCCCGTTCGGCTAAATTCTTATTCTTTATTGGATTTTGGGCATGCCAAAGCCGAGGCTGCAGCCCTGGAAGACCTGAGTTTGGTCTCCATTGAGTATAAAAAACATGATCCTCAGAAAATTGTAAGAAACCATTTAGCTAATTGTGGGCTGAAGAGGTTTGAACACGAGCGTTCACCCCTGGATGACATTTTTCGAGGGGCGAGGTCTTATGGGGAAGTGTTGGTTCGAATCCGATCTTTAGCACCCGAAGACATGGCCTCTGTATTAAAATTTTAGGAAAACAGACGAAGTTGTCTTCCTGTTGTGTTGCGTGGAGGGAGCCTGGGCATTTCTTAGATGGAACCGAAGCATGATGACGGCCCCAAAGAAGCAACTTCTGGTTCAATAAAAAGCCATAACGAGGAGGAGCAAATGAATAAGCCTGAAGGAGAGACACAGAATCTCGACCTGCCAGAGACCCAGAATCTGGAAACTAAGATGAAGACCTCTGATCCTCCGAAGAAGAAGGACTCGGTCGTCACACCAGGAAAGGAAGCGAAACAGATCGGGGAACCCATCACTTCTGTCACCCCATTGCATTCGACGCAAGGAATTATAGAAGAAGAATGGATTTTCGATGAGGAACTGAGGCCTATCAGAGCAGAAGAACTTCCCCCAAACGAGTTCTTCTTTGAAAAAAAGAGAAAAGCGGTGGTGAAAAGGGAATCCTACCAGGATGAAGGATCGACTGCTAAAAAATTCAAGGTTATGACTAATGGAAAGAACAAAAAGAATGAGGAATTCACCATGAATATCACAGGAACACTAGGAGCGTATGCATCGGTGAATCAATTCTCGGTCGGGATGTTAAAAAAATAGCTCAAAAGAAAGAATCGCCTGATCAAGACTCTCGAAGCCAGAGTAGCTTCGGCCACAGAAAGCGCTAAAGGTCAGGTGAGTGGGGAAATAGAACTGGCCCGACCAGCTGATAAAAAGGAAATAGAAGTGATGAAAGCCAAGTTGGAACAAGTGCATTCAATGATCCGAGACGGTCCGCTGCAGACAGGTCAACAAAGGACTATGATTGCAGAGCTGCAGGCTCAGATAGAGATCGCTGAAAGTAGGGTGATTGATGTCAAGGGGTTTAAATCTCGAGTGACCCAGATTCAGAGAAAGATCTCTTCTTCACAACATAGTTTGCACGCCAAAGTAGGAATAATCCGATAGGATTGTCTGTTGATGCATCGGGTTTTCGAGAACCTGACTGATAGAGAAAGAGATGCAGGAGTGGCTTGGGTCACCTTCCAGGAGGCGGTGATAGCCACGAATGACAGAGTTTCGGCAGGTTCTCTTGGACTCGCCCTCCCAGAACAAACTAGAGGTAACATTTTGTTGAAATATTGGGAGCATAACATTGCCCTGGGCAAGGAACAGGCCCAAAAAGTGACCAATTCATTAGAAGAAGCCTTCAATTCTATAGAGGGCGAGCTGTTAGGTATGGACACTGGAGGCAATGCCGAAATGTTAATACAAATGAATGTAGAACAGATCTCTCTTGATCTGAAAGAGAAGGAGGAGAGAGATTCGGCCAACATCTCTCAGATGGACAGGGTGGACATGGCACGAGTTGATAAGCATTTGATCCGCAACTAAGTGCCCTCGACATCGTCGATGTACAAATGGGGGACAAGCTGCAACAGTTAGCCCGAGAATGTTACTTCGTCGAGGCCAACTATCAAGCGGAACCTTCGCAGCTCGTATCTTAGTTTGTGGACAGATGTATCGCCTGCACTGAATTCGCGCGAAGACGAGCACCCGACACCAAATGAAAATAGAGTGTGAGAAAGGGAGCGATTGCGCTCTTCTCGTTGTAACCGAATTTGTGTAACCATTGAGAGTCTAACTAATCTGTAAAATTGTATAAATATAGAAGAGAAAGAAATACACAGGGTTGGACCTTTTTGTGTCGATTATAATAGAGTTTTTGCATCCGAGAAGTTAATATAAACAAATCTGGAGATTCTCGATTCCATCAAGACTGTGTTACAAGTTTGTTTCTTCGTATTTCATGTTTCATTTCATTCCATTATTCATAATTGATGTGCTTCGTTATACTTTAGTACTACCACTACTATAACGAAAGGATTTTGGTTTTCTGTATTTGCTTATTGTCTTTCCTCTGCACCAACTATCAGCAGGTGTAAGACCAATCTGCACTTACAGATTTCTACATATTTTATTCACTATGTCAGTTATTTCTTTACTAATTTCCTCTTCTGTTTATATGTGAGTTTTCTCTTTGACAGGAACCTTGCGTTATATCCAGCTAAATGTTTTTCTCTCACCTCACACCTTTATATTAAAATATAATACAGTTACTGGAAAGAGCCTTCAATTTGCATTCCTTTTTTATTCTCAAAAAAGTAAAATTCTCTTTATTTCGACCAAATCGAGACAGCATTAAATTTCTCTTTGAATCATTTCCTATTCTTACTGTTCCTCCATGACTATCCCTGTAGCAACACAGCCTAATATTGAACCCGGACTATCGAACCAAACACATATTGCTTTAAACCTTTTTGACATAATCCTTAAAACTGCAAATAACCGAGAGGAACTTGAACGTTCATGGGCAGCCATTGAACAAGATATAACTACTCAGGAATAGTTGGAAGCTAGACGACGTCAACGTAGAAATATTCCCTAGTTTCCTATACCGAAGGTTGACGTTACCCTCTTACCCATATTTATCTACTTTTGGATGCCTTGACACTGTAATTTTAAGCCTTAAGTACAGACTTAGGAACAACATCTTTCTGGCGCCATTGCCAGGGAGCGAAGTTACGAAATCTTTTCCCTGGGAAAATGACATTTATTTCGTTGAAAGTGTTGCTCTTTGATAGTGAACATAGGGTACACACTGTTTTAAGGATTTTTCAATCTTTCACTTGGCGACTCCACGAAAACATAAACTGGCATCTGGTAGAAGGAATACCAGATAGAACCCAGATGGTAAGCTGATTACGCCTGTTACTGATCCCGAAAAATTTTTAAAGACTAAAAACCCACTTTTAAAGACTAAATTCCATTCAGAATCTTCTATTTCACGCAGTCCTCTGTTTGATACCAAATATCTGATGTCAAACTGCTCTAAAGGTAGGAGTGAGATTCATTCGACTTCCCCATCCGTACACAAGGGAAAAGGTTCTCTAGAAAGTTTGTCGACAGTTGACATACCAGCTTTTCTTCGACAGAACTTCCCGGTCTCGCCTGATTCCAAAGAGTGTGTTACACACTCATTTTCTACACCCAAGTCAATGGCAGCCCCCGGAGGAGGTGGTGGAGGCGCTCCTGGAGGAGGAGGTGGAGGTCAAGGGAATGTCCCTCCTCCCAGAGTATTCACAAAGGTTGCAGTGAGATATGCTCATCTGGTTTTTCCTGTCCCCCTCCATGATTTGCCTGAAAATTACATCAAAAACCTTCCTAAGTTCACTGAGGAGGGGGATCTAATCGCAGCTGAGCATATAAACTTCTTTGACCAGTTCACAGACATCTGTGGTATCGAGCACGAAGATGTCTATTCGAGACTCCTTGTCCAGACCTTTGAAGGACAGGTCCAAACTTGGTTTCGGAGCCTCCCCGCAGCTTCTATCCGGACATATGACGCTTTGGAAGATGCTTTCCTCAGACAATGGGGAGAGAGAAAAGATCACTTGTATTACCTTACCGAGTTTGGGTCCCTAAAGAAAAAGAACTCATAAACAGTCATGGAATTTATTCTCAGATTCAACAAACTGTATAATAAGATTCCAGCCGCAGTTAAACCTTCTGAACCCTCAGCCAAAGTAACCTTCGCAGGAGCTTTAGAACTGGATTTCGCACTACTTTTGCAAGAAAGAAGAGAAGCCACCCTAAATAGAATGCAAGACGATGCTGTCAAAATATAATCTAATAGGATGGCCTCAGGTAAATTAAAGGATAAAGTAGAAACATTCAACCGTGAAAATAGACACTATAGGGGACCAGCAGGTCCTTCAGGGTCTAATAGATACACTGATGACAGAGTAGAGGATATGGCCCGAGTAATTAAATAACTGTCCAACAAAATCTCTAGGATAGAGTTGAACCAGGTTAAATTTGATTCTTCTAATAAAAAGGACTTTAGGAGAAACCCAAATCCCCAAAATCATCAAAGACAAATAAATAACGAAGATCAAAAAATACAAGCTCCACTAAAAAACAAAAATTTTATAGGAGCAAACGACCTCCAAGATTTCAGAGATTCGGAAGATGAAGTCACAAATTTCGATGATGAATGTTCACAACCATATCTGACTCGTGAAGACTATGAAAAATCTTTGAATACCCCACAACCGTCTAATGAAGATGAAGAAGGTGATCACACTGACCTCTGTGTATCTCAACCAGAAACATAATTGATAATGGCTGAGTTTCAACCAAAGTACAACCTAAGATCTAAAAATAAGCCCACCTCAATGGATCAACCTAAGAGAATCCTTAAAAGGGGTCAAGCTCATGAACCTCCTTCGGAAGAGATTTTTTTACCGAGCAACAAAACCAAGGTAGCAAGCACTCAAGAGTCCGAAGTGAAAAAAGTTGAAACTTAAACACAAGAAACTGAACCAGTAGATAAAGTTACTTCTTCAACTAGTATCACGAGTGATAAAGCGATCCAGACAAGTAAGACGGAAAGAAAAAACCCAGAGGTCTCGACCAAAGAAATGGACAAGGTAAACACATCCTTCAGTTTTGAAAATGAGTTAAACAAAATTAAGATACCAATTCCTTTGGTAGAATTAGCAAAAAATCCCGCTTATCGGAAGAAAATTGCCAAAGAGATGGGTGTCTATGAGCTAGAAAGTCAGTCTGATGTTATAAACCTAGAAGATGACAGACCTAACATCACTTTTGGTCCCCATTTTGAAGGGTCCAAAGACAACATTGCTCCCTTCTATATCACTTTGAATATACATGATCAGTTGCTGCATAACTGCATGTTAGACTCCAGGGCTTCTCATAATGTTACGCCCAAGATTATAATGGAAAAGTTGGGTCTCCAGATTACAAGACCTTATGGAAATCTATACTCTTTCGATTCAAGAAAGGTCAAATGTATGGGGATGATAAAAGATCTGGTAGTCACCCTGGCTCAGGTCCCGGTCAAGAGTATCCTGATGGATGTGGTTATCGCAGATATTCCCCCCAAATATGGCATGTTGTTGTCTATATCATGGGGAGCTAAGTTGGGGGGTTCTCTACAGTTAGACATGTCTTATGCCACAATCCCTATATTCGGTGGTCAGTTCACTCATTTGTACAAAGAAACAAGATTAGCGTATACAGTCAGTGATCCTCAAAACCCAAATAAATTTCCCATTTATGTTGCAGATCAAGATCTGGGGAATTGTATTTTGTCTTTTGATGATGGTCTAGATGGTTGCCTGGAAGAAATTGATGCAAAGAAAGAAGAGTTAAGTCCCTTGACAAAAGAGCTATGCACCACTGGTGTATGGAAGATGTATTTCAATGGCGCTTCGTCTTCTGAAGGAGCTGGTGCTGGGGTACTTTTGGTAGCACCTGAAGGTAAGTTCATTGTTCCTTTCTCTTATCATTTGCAATGGGACATAGATTACACCAATAACGTATGCGAGTATGAAGCATTGATCTTAGGATTAGAGGCTGCAAAGAAGTTGAATATAAAAAACTTGGAAGTATACGGTGACATAGAATTTATAGTAAGACAAGTGAACCGACAGTACCTAGCTAAGCACCCCAGGCTAAGAGCTTATAGAAATTGTACTTGGAATCTCATCGAAAAATTTTTCTCATCTGTAAATATCCATTTTATCCCTTGCACCGAGAATCTGCATGCCGATGCATTGGCCAAGGTAGCTTCAACCTTTTCTCCTCCCACGACCATCAAACTGAAATATCACATTGAAATCAAATACAAACCCTCTATACTAGACAATATCCGTCACTGGCAGGTCTTTGAAGATGACGAACAAATTCAGAAATTTCTTATAACAGTAGGTGAGTTCTCTGAAACTCATCCAGACCAAGAGAATCAAAATGACCCGATGTGGGTTATGCAAGAGGGTGAAGATCCTAAAACCTTTCGAGAAAAAATAGAGGATCGTCGTATTTTGGTCCTTAAAAACAATCAAATCCCAAAAGGCTTAACTATTTTAGAAATAATTTTCGATCAGAATGAAATACTTGTGAAATCCACTTTGCAGCCCCAACCAGAAGAAGTGGAGGACTGCAACATAGGAACTGAAAAAGAATCCAGGATAGTAAAGATATCTAAATTCCTCCCTCCCAAGGTAAACGACCAGTACATAGACCTACTCAGATAGTATAAAGATGTTTTCGCCTGGTCCTATGATGAGCTTAGAACGTATGATACTTCCATAATTTAGCACAAGATACCTTTGAAGCCCGGGGTCAAGCTGTTTAGGCAGAAGCTCAGGCAATTTAACCCCATTTTGTTGCCCGTGATTGAAAAGGAAGTTAAGAAGCTTTTAAATGCGAAAATAATTGTACCTCTAAGGTACTCAGACTGGGTGGAAAATTTGGTCCCTGTCAGGAAAAAGAACGGAGAAATCAGACTGTGTGTGGATTTCCAAAACTTGAATAGGTCCTCTCTTAAAGATAATTATCCGCTTCCCAAAATGGACCACGTCCTAGAAAAGGTAGTTGGAGCAAATCGAATGTCTATGATAGATGGGTTCTCTGGGTACAACCAAATCGCCATGAACGAGCAAGACAGAGAAAAAACTGCTTTCACCACACCATGGGGTACCTTCATGTATGAAAAAATGTTGTTTGGTTTGATGAATGCAGGGGCTACATTCCAGCGCACTATGGACATCTCTTTCGTAGGAGAAAGAGACAAGTTCGTAGTCATCTACCTCGACGATTTGACGGTTTTCTCTAAAACCGATGAAGAACATTTGATCCATCTAAAACAGACTTTCGAAAAATGCCGCAGGTATGGTCTGTCTTTGAACCCAAAGAAATCACATTTTGCTATGCGGGAAGGTAAGCTTCTGGGGCATATTGTATCTAAGGATGGGATCAGGATTGATCCTAAGAGGATTGAAGCAATAGAAACTATAAATATTCCTAGAAACGTAAAAGAAATTCAATCTTTCTTAGGTACAATAAATTTTTTACGAAGGTTTATCCCCAATTTTGTTGATATTGTCAAATTGATCACAGGAATGCTGAAGAAAGATAGCAGAGTAAATTGGACGACTGAGGCTAAAGCATCTTTTGCGCATATTAAAAAAGTCATCAGCGAGGCACCTATGTTAGCAAGCCCAGATTACTTGAAGGATTTCCTCATCTTCTCGTTTTCTTCTGAACATACTATCGCCGCGGTGCTCCTGCAAAAGGATGATGAAGGCTTCGAACGACCGATCGCATTTTTCAGCAAGAGCCTTAGAGACGTCGAACTAAAGTATGACATAATAGAAAAACAGGCATATGCAATGGTTAAAGCGCTAAAAGAATTTAGAACATATGTACTGCATTCAAAAATTATCGCGTACGTGCCAACTAGTGTTGTGAAAGATATATTGGTACAGCCAGATAGTGATGGAAAACGAGGGCGTTGGCTCGCTAAAATACAAGAATTCGATCTGGAAGTCAAGCTGACTAAATTAATAAAGGGGTAGGGTCTGGCCAAACTCATGGCTGAGTCAAATCTTAGATCTCTTGATATTAATTGCCTCCAAGGGGAAGACGAAGACACACACTTGCACGAGCCGGATGACCAGACAGATCCATGCAAGGTTGAAGAAAAATTTGTCTCATCAGGCTAGTATAAATACGTAGTGTTCTACTTGTTAAACCTGAGATGTCCAGATGGACTATCACTAGCCAAATGCAGAACTTTAAAACTCCATGCTGTAAAATATTGCATCGTCAAAAATCAACTATACTGGAAGGATCCACTCGAGTTCCTACTAGTCTGTTTGGTTGAGTTGGAAACTCCACAGGTTATAGAGGAATTTCATGAAGGAGTCTGTGGAGGACACCACACATGGAGAGCTACAGCCTACAAGATCTTGAGAGCCGGATACTATTGGCTGAAACTATTTTCAGACGTCAATGCCAAAGTGCGTGTCTACAACTCGTGTCAAATATTCACTGGTAAATAGAAACTCCCTGAACTGCCACTCGTTCCAGTCAAAGCTGAAGCTCCATTTCAACAATGGGGTCTAGACTTCATAGGGGAAATCAATCCCCATTCCAGTGCTCAGCATAAGTGTATTTTAACAGCCACAGATTATTTTACAAAGTGGGTGGAAGCCATTCCAACCAAAAGGGCAACAGACTCGGTGGTGATCGAATTCTTGGAAGATAATATCTTGTCAAGATTCGGGTGTCCCCAAAATATTGTTACCGACAACACCCAGGCCTTCAAGTCCATGGCTATGATCAGCTTCTGTCAGAAGTACAATATCGTTCTCGGCCATTCCACTGCTTATTACCCTCAGGGAAACGGGTTGGCCGAATCATCCAACAAGAGCCTGGTGAACATAATCAAGAAGGTACTGGATGAAAATAAAAGGTCCTGGCATGTGCACTTGAAGTATGCATTATGGGAAAACCGCATCAGCACTAAAAGGTCTATCAACATTTTTCCGTTTCAAACGGTCTATGGTACGGATGTTGTTCTACCTATAAATCTTGCATTACCAGTGATGAAGTTATGGCAGGATCAAAATGAAGAACCCAATCATGTTACCAGGAGAATTAATCAGCTGATTGAGGTTCAACAACATAGAGTTGAAGTTGATGAAAAGATGCAGAAGTATCAAGATGATATGAAAGCATTTTTCGACCTCAAGGCAAAAGACAGAGAATTCCTCCCAGGTGACTTAGTTTTAAGATGGGATGCGAGAAGGGAGGAAGCCGTGAAGCATAGCAAGTTTGACCACCTTTGGTATAGACCATTCAGGGTCTTGGCTCCAGAAGGGAAAAATTCATTTCTTATGGAAAATATTGATGGAGAATTCCTCAGTGCCCCTATCAACGGGTGGTATCTAAAGCACTACATGACGTAACGGTCGTAAAAAAAAAAAAAAAAGAAAAATAATAATAATAATAATAATTTTGTAAATAAATAAATTTCATTATGAGTGTTTTGTACATATATTTTTGTTTAAACATTTACTTTTAATTTTCGGTTTTTGTTCCTAAACTCTCAACACATTTCTGATAAGATTTGTATTTGTTTGTTACAAGATTCCAGCTGCAAACGAAGCTAGCAGAAAAAGTAAATTGCAGGTTGGCGTTGGAAATAGAGCAACATAAAACAGGTGATACCAAATGAAAATTCATAAGTGTGCAAAGAAGTGAAAAGAAAAGACAGAGGTGAGCTTTCTCAATACACAGGTTATGAAAGGTTGTTAAAGCAAAATAAGGTAACATCTTTCAAATTGCAATATAAAAGGTTAGATAACAGGATGATCATTGCCTGGTTTGATAATTTTTGTTTTAAAATAAGTGGAATAATACACTAAATAAAAAATGGGCATTTGAAATAAACTATTCCCGAATTTATCTACAAGAGTCAGTCTCGAGTTGTTTCGACCCCCATATTTTCAGTCAATGAATCATTGCTTTGTATCCTTTCTATCTTCGGTCTAAATTTTAGCAAGTCACCGTCTTCTAGAGTTATTGCGAAGGGATTAAAGTATTTTGTTTTAAACCTTAGGGGTTTTGAAACAGATTTTGATAGGAAAGTTGGTCTTCACAACTACTTGATCTCCTGCTAAGCGAAGAAACGTTTAGAGCGATCCTAACTTTCCTAGGTTTTTCAACAGCTTCGGAAGAATCAAAGCTCGCTTGAACAGGATGTCCCTTAAAAATTTATTATTTTCCCTTGTCTCCCTAAGAAAGAAGGTGTTGTGAAGGTCAAAGGAAGATTGATACCGAGTAATCAAAATAAGTTGACATACCTCTGATACAAAATACTACACAGATATCAGCCCTGATACAAACTGATTGCCCCCATCTTCGTTGCTTTAAAAGTAAATTATTAGACAGGTGGTGAAAGGAAATTCAGAAATGATTGCCCCCACCTAGTCCAGGAAGACGATGAAAGGAAATTCAGAAATGATTGCCCTCGTCTCAGCGTTTAAACGCATAAGTATCTTCCGAAGTGGTGAAAGGAAATTCAATGAAAAGGGCCAGACAACTTCACCGGGGTACTGAACAGGCTCACTGGCAGTGAAGCAATGTCTAAGATATCTGTAAGGCTGTTATACATGAATATCACTCTACTCTGGTAACCAATGCTTTATAAAAACCTGATCAATATCCCAAATTCAGACGAGACTTCCCGATTTAAAAATATATAATATCATTCTTTTGATGCAAGCTGAGAATCACAAGATCTATTGAATCTCCTAGGGTCGTTTCGACTGTCTTAAAACATCCCCAAAGTTAGTAGTGGGAAAGGGAAAGTTGTGAAAGGGACTACAGCTATGTTTGGAAACAGTATCTGAGTTCGAAAAAACTTCTCGAGGTAAAAAATGAAGTCTTTTCCCCCCTTCTATCCTTTTCCTTCAATTTTTTCCGCTTGTTCTAGCTTATGACTCCATTTACCCAATATTGGCACGTGGTCTACTGTTCTTCCCGCCTCACAAGAAGATGGGATCCCTAGTTGGAGCCTATGTTGGAGATGCCCTTGTTTTATTTTTACCTTGCACGATTTTAAATTTTTGATACTTGAAATCTAAATTTGATTTTCTTTTTCCTTCTGAGATTTTGAAACTCTGAAATCTTGTCGCGTGGACAGCAATTCTTTTTCCATTTTCAAAACAGGTTCATTTTCGCAAGTATGTTCGCTCTTTTGTTTTACTTTGGGGTCTCACCAGTCGGATACTTTGATCCTTGAGGTCACACGTCCTGAGTCACGAAATGGCAAAGTCGTTTTCAATTTTTGCCCAAGACATTAACTAGGGTAAAACTTTTAACTCATGATTAGACATCGTCTGGGTTTCGCACCTCGGCGTTCGTCAAACCCAAGCTTTTATTTTTACGGCCCCGAGAGTCGAGAACACGATGTACTTTTGTGATAACCCTAGTCAAGAATTAAAGGAAAAAAGCCAACCTTGGTTAAATCTGTTCTCGGTGTCTCGCCACTCGGCACTATCTTTTCGAAAGTTATGACGTCTAAAAACCTGACTCATGAAGTCACGACGTAATTATAGCAAAATTAATTAGTCGCCTGATCTAAGATTTTATTCCCCTAATTTGAGCCTTAATTATCTCCATCTCGCGGTTTTGCGACTCGGCATACCAATCTCCCAGAAACTTGCCTTCGAAGTTACGAGTCGCGATATGGAAAATAAATTGATTGTAAAATTAATAATGCTCCAAATCACGATTACTGTTAATTAAGCCAAAATCGGTCCTCGCAGTCTCGCGAGTTGAAGACTCAAAAAGTTAAAAAGAAATTCACAATGCAGCAAAAAGAGAGAAAGTTATTAATGTTGATAAGTTTTGAAAATTTAAAATAAAGCAAGATATGTGCCGTGCATCGAGGTTTGCATGTTTCTCGAGGTAGCTATTTGCTCTTCATACTCCGACTGACTGTCAAACCGCCAAAATTTATGACATTAATGGGAAGATAAGGTAAATCCAGGCATATAAGATCGAATTTTACGCAATTAATTTGTTTCTAATTACGATTTGACAGGATTATTCCGAAAAGTACTGAATTTTCAAATATATACAGGAGTTTCATTTTTTATAATGAAAACATTTTTCATAAGCACGCAAAGCTCATCATTTTCTGAGTGAACTAATTTTTTCATGTATACACAGGTCTATCGCAGAAGGGTGAAAACGCAAGCTTCAGCTATGGCTCCATGGAAAGCAGCAAAGGCGAATGTCGAGATTGCAGCACAGGGCTCAAACAATGTCGCCAATACTTCACCCCGGAGTGGTAGCTCAGTCCCTAGCTGGTCGTTTGTTTCAGATATTCTGCAATCTGAGTTGGTGAATTATTCAGACTCCGATGACAACAAAAAGGATGACCTAAACACCAAATACAAGATAGTTGTGCAATCCGGTATGCACTGGGTAGCAACCAGACCACGATTTCTCCCATATTATGACATGATCCGATGGGCGTTGGATCACATAGACCTACCCACCAGAACTATCATAAACAACCAACGGGTCACGGTCGGTACTTTTAGACCAGAGCATATCCAAACCATGTATAAGATCCCAACAACATCTAAATATACATATGATGCTGAATTCCTGGAGGGATTCAAAGAGAAGGAGTGCATTCAATATGACAAAACCATGCCTAGTTTGATAAAAGATTGGGTTTTGTGCTCCGCAAAATTCAGAGCAAATGACCAGGGAATTTATTCAATCGCTTCGATGGAGCCACAGTATATGTATGTGGCAATGATGACATGCCAACTATTCAGAAAGGAGGATACATCGCATTTCTACATTGTGTGGGTACCTCTCATGTTTCGGGTAGCAGAAGGTTGCTCGTTTAATTGGGCAAAGACACTCTCGGATAGTTTGGCCAACCGGGTCACAGAGTATCGGGAGCAGAAGGCAAGCGGGAGACTGTCCTCTTTTTTCATGTCCGCATACATTATGGATGCGGTATATTCTATGACACCATTCCCTTTGATGAGCTGGGCTTGGAATCCAGTCCAAGAAAAGCTCGTGCATGAGTATCATGACAAACTGTGGGAAAATAAAGCAAACAAATTCATTTACGAAATTTTCAACTGGGTGATGGTGCCCCTGCACATCGACATTTTTGGTCGCTCGCCACCTCGTATCTTAGACAACATTGCTGCAAATCTGAGTGGTATAGCAGACTAGTACGTAGAAGTAGAGTTTTCCTATTTTAGAGTGTTCAGAGTTGTTGTTCCCCCACTTGCACTACCACTGTTCATCCCCGACAAACTGGCTTGTCGCGAGATCACCCGAAAAACAGTGATTGGCGGGGTGAGTAAAGAACTCAAAGTATCTTCGAAGAAGGTATGGTCGTTTTTCCCTGTTCGGCTAAATTCTTATTCTTTATTGGATTTTGGGCATGCCAAAGCCGAGGCTGCATCCCTGGAAGACCTGAGTTTGGTCTCCATTGAGTATAAAAAACATGATCCTCAGAAAATTGTAAGAAACCATTTAGCTAATTGTGGGCTGAATAGGTTTGAACACGAGTGTTCACCCCCGGATGACATTTTGCGAGGGGCGAGGTCTTATGGGGAAGTGCTAGTTTGAATCTAATCTTTAGCACCCGAAGACATGGCCTCTGTATTAAAATTTCAGGAAAACAGACGAAGTCATCTTCCTGCTGTGTTGCGCGGAGGGAGCCCGGGCGTTTCTGAGAAGGAACCGAAGGACGATGAAGGCCCCAAATAAGCAACTTCTGGTTCAGGAAAAAGCCATAATGAGGAGGAGAAAATGAATAAGCCTGAAGCAGAGACACAGAATCCGGACCCGCCAGAGACCCAGAATCTGGAAAGTGAGACGAAGACCTATGATCCTCCGAAGAAGCAGGACTCGGTCATCACACCAAGAAAGGCAGAGAAACAGATTGGAGAACCCATCACTTCTGTCACCCCATTGCAGTCGACGCAAGGAAATATAGAAGAAGGATGGATTTTCGATGAGGAACTGAGGCCTATCAGAGCAGAAGAACTTCCCCCAATCGAGTTCTTCTTTGACAAAAAGAGAAAAGCGGTGGTGAAAAAGGAATCCTACCAGGACGAAGGATCGACTGCTAAAAAATTCAAGGTTATGACCGATGGAAAGAACAAAAAGAATGAGGAATTCTCCACGGAGATCGCAGGAATGCTAGGAGCATATGCATCGGCAAATCAATTCTCGGTCGGGATGTTAAAAAACCAGCTCAAAAGAAAGAATCGCCTGATCAAGACTCTCGAAGCCAGAGTAGCTTCGGCCACAGAAAGCGCTAAAGGTCAGGTGAGTGGGGAAATAGAACTGGCCCGACCAGCTGATAAAAAGGAAATAGAAGTGCTCAAAGCCAAGTTGGAACAAGCACATTCAGTGATCCGAGACGGTCGGGTGCAGGCTGGTCAACAGAGGACTATGATTGCAGAGCTGCAGGCTCAGGTAGAGATCGCTGAAAGTAGGTTGATTGATGTCGAGGGGTTTAAATCCTGAGCGACCCAGATTCAGAGCAAGATCTCTTCTGCACAACAGAGTTTGCTTGCCAAAGTAGGAATAATTCGAGAGGATTGTCTGTTGATGCATTGGGTTTCCAAGAACCTGACTGATAAAGAAAGAGATGCAGGAGTGGCTCAGGTTGCCTTCCAGGAGGCGGTGATAGCCATGAATGACAGAGTTTCGGCAGGTTCTCTCGGACTTTCCCTCCCAGAACAAACTATAGGTAACATTTTGTTGAAAGATTGGGAGCATAACATTTCCCTGGGCAAGGAACAGGCCCAAAACGTGACCAATTCATTAGAAGAAGCCTTCAATTCTATAGAGGGTGACCTGTTAGGTATGGACACTGGAGGTGATGCCGAAATGTTAATACAAATGAATGTAGAACAGATCTCTCTTGATATGAAAGAGAAGGAGGAGAGAGATTTGGCTGACATCTCTCAGATGGACAAGGTGGACATGGCATGAGTTGATAAGCATTTGATCCAGCCCAGCGCGCAACTAAGTGCCCTCGACATCGTCGATGCACAAATGGGGGACAAGCTGCAACAGTTAGCCCGAGAATGTTACTTCATCGAGGCCAGCTGTCAAGCGGAACCTTCGTAGCTCGTATCTCATTTTGTGGACAGATGTATCACCTGCACTGAATTCACGTGAAGACGAGCACCCGGCACCAAATGAAAATAGAGTGTGAGAAAGGGATCGATTGCGCTCTTCTCGTTGTAACCGAATTTGTGTAACTGTTGAGAATCTAACTAATCTGTAAAATTGGTATAAATATAGAAGAGAAAGAAATACACAGGGATGGACCTTTTTGTGTCGATTATAATAGAGTTTTTGCATCCAAGAAGTTAATATAAACAAATCTGGAGATTCTCGATTCCGTCAAGACTGTGTTACAAGTTTGTTTCTTCGTATTTCATGTTTCATTTCATTCCATTATTCATAATTGATGTGCTTCGTTATACTTTAGTACTACCACTACTATAATGAAAGGATTTTGGTTTTCTGTATTTGCTTATTGTCTTTCCTCTGCACCAGCTATCAGCGAGAGTAAGACCAATCTGCACTTACAGATTTCTACATATTTTATTCGCTATGTCAGTTATTTCTTTACTAATTTCCTCTTCTGTTTATATGTGAGTTTTCTCTTTGACAGGAACCTTGCGTTATATGTAGCTAAATGTTTTTCTCTCACCTCACACCTTTATATTAAAATATAATACAGTTACGGGAAAGAGCGTTCAATTTGCATTCCTTTTTTATTCTCAAAAAAGTAAAATTCTCTTTATTTCGACCAAATCGAGACAGCATTAAATTTCTCTTTGAATCATTTCCTATTCTTACTGTTCCTCCATGACTGTCCCTGTAGAAACACAACCTAATATCGAACCCGTACTATCGAACCAAATGCATATTGCTTTAAACCTTTTTGACATAATCCTTAAAACTGCAAATAACCGGGAGGAACTTGAACGTTCATGGGCAGCCATTGAACAAGATATAACTGCTCAGGAACAGTTGGAAGCTAGACGACGTCAACATAGAAATATTCCCTAGTTTCCTATACCAAAGGTTGATGTTACCCTTTTACCCATCTTTATCTACTTTCGGATGCCTTGACACTGTACTTTTAAGCCTTAAGTACAGACTCAGGAACAACAGAGACTAAAGTCTGCCTCCTTTCATCTAGTTAACGGTGTACTGTTTTGTCAAAATTTTAATGGCATACTGATGCGCTGGCTCGAAAAGGACGAAGCAGAAAAAGTCTTGCTAGAGTTGCATGCAGGAGAAGCTGGTGGTCACTTCGGTGCTGACACCACTGGTCATAAGGTTTTAAGATCCAGTTACTATTGGCCCACGCTTTTTAGGGATGCCCGTGCCTTGTGTCGTAAATGTATCATCTGTCAGAAAGCATCAGGGTAGTTAGAAAAACCAGCCTTTCCCTTGCAACCCGTTTCAGTAGATTCTCTTTTCCAGCATTGGGGCCTTGATATCATAGGTCCAGTTAACCCTCCATCCTCGCAACAACACAAGTATATTGTGACAGCCACAGATTACTTTACTCGATGGTCTGAAGCTGTTGCGCTAAGAACTGTTAATACCGGTTAGGTAATTGCCTTTCTAAACTCGAATATTATCACTCGTTTCGGTATCCCTGACTGTTTAGTCTTTGATAACTCTTCGTACTTTTCTTCTCTTGAGATGAGTGAGTTTTCTTTGGAGAAAGGAATTAAGCTGAAGCATTCTGCTACTTACTACCCCCAGGGCAATGGATTAACAAAATCAACAAACAAGAACTTGATTAAAATTATCAAGAGAACGGTGGTTGAAAATCACAAGAATTGGCACAATGCGCTGCTAAACGTGTTGTGGGATGATAGGGTAACGCCCAAAGCCGCTATAGGTAACTCCCCCTTTTTTCTCATTTATGGCAGAGAAGCAATTCTGCCACCTCACATTCTTCTTCCTTCACTTAAGTTGTCATAAAAAGTCCAAGAAGAAGATTGTCCCCCTTTAGAAAACCGAATTAACACTTTGATGAAGTTGGAAGAAGTAAGAGCCCAAGCTAAGCGTAAATTAGATCAGCATCAACAATTGGTTAAAAGATGGTTCGATTCTAATTCTTCTTCTGATAGGAATTTTGAAGTAGGCGATCTCATCTTAAAATGGGACAAACCACACGAAGGAAAGGGTGAGCACACCAAATTTCAAAACTTATGGCTTGGACCATTTTTAATTGCTGAAAAGTTGGGTCCTAGTTCCTTTCGATTGCAGAATCTTGAAGGGTATCTTGACACCTACCCGGTGAATGGCCAAGCCCTGAAAAGATACTTTGCATGATAACTACCCTTGTATATTATGTAAATAATTTCATTTTTGTTTTCTTTTTAGTTTTCTTTCTATTTTTGATGTTGATTTGAATTTATCAGTTTGTGTTTTTTGAAAACATACACATACTTGTACACTGATCTATTCAGACGAAGACGATGGAAAATTTCTTTGCTGAAGTAACTTCTGAAAAATTTGCACAAACATCAATGATATATTGCTGAAATTAATATCTGTGTTGGAAAATTTTGTTGTTTGAAAGAAGTTTACTGATTTCAATCTCTGAGCAAAGTTTGTCATGATCATCTATTATCTTTTTACGCTGTCCCTTTTCCGTAAAGGAATGACTCAAAAGATGTCTCCTCATCATAGGAAGTTGTTTTTATAAATAAAACATCTCTGGAGCTAAATAAAGGACAATTTAAAAAAAAAATCTGAAGAGGTCTAAAAAAATATGTTAAAATATCAAGATTTTCAGCATCACCCCGCTCAGCTATATATCTATAAAAGAAAAAAAAAAAAAATTATTAATAAGAGCTGTGGGAAGTGCTTGTAAACCCACCGGGATACTGAACAAGTCTGCTGGTAGCGGGTAAATGCATGCATGGCACCAAGACAACTTCGTCGGGGTACTGAATAGGTCCGCTGGCAGCGAAGCAATGTCGGGTACATGAAAATCTGCAAAAAATATAAGAAACCTCTTTAATGTCCTTTATTCTGATCTAGAACTTCTTGACAGGATATAGATGTCAGAGTGGGTTAAATGGAAACCCTCTCGAGGCTATGGATGCCTGCTGGAAGCAGTGGCTATGCCAACAATATTGAATATTTTATCTTTAATATCGTGACTTGCTGGTCTTAAGTTTGTTATCAGTTTTCATCTTTTGAAACACTGCTGAAAAATGATTAATGACGATGTTTGTATAATTTTCTGATTGTTATTTTTAAAGTTGAAATTATCTTTGCTGTCTTAATCTAAATTTGTTACTTTTGCAGAGATAACTGCTTCTACTAGTGTGTCGCCATTGTTGGCAGCCAACTCACTTTTTCTATTATCCTATAATATGCCTACACCTATGTCTTACGAACATCAAGTTTTCATCGTGTTTTTTCAAATAGACGACATTTTCATTTCTTGCGACATTTGTGCATTTGTCTTCGTTAAGTTTTCACAACTGTAAGCGTGAAAAATTCTCCTTTCGAGGTCACATTTCAACCACTATCTGAACTTTCATGATCTTTTATCGATATGCCTACTGCACTTACCTTTTGTTTATCGTTATGTGGTTGGAAGGACTTTCGAACTATGCTCATTGGACATTCTTATATTGATTGCATTACTTGATTTTATTGAGTTTGTAAGGCATTGAGCATTTGGATTTACACTTTTTATGACTTGCTTGATCATTGATTTTATGAAAATGCATAGGGGTTATGATTAATTTTTACCATATATATATATGATATAATCATTATGTTAATCTTTTTATAATTTTTGGCTTGTCAACTATTATGAGTATCGTTTGGCACCTTGGTTAAACTTTT